>OMNN01002126.1:0-10267 GCA_900302755.1 Chromis chromis | reverse complement strand
CCCTCCCCCTTTCTGTCTCCTTTTCACTGTTCCAGGCCCACTCCCCTCGCCTCCCTGTACCTTCCATTCAATTAGAAAGGCGTTAGTTGACCATTGTTATTCTGAGCAGTCTTGATGGCTTCATTGGAGGTCTCCATTGGGGCTCATTAACTAAATGGCTACTCTCCTCACACTATGCGATGCCACCTTGTAGTTTGTCTGTCTCGTTGGGTTTTTGGCCACCGGAGTTTCGTAGGAATAATGTGATCAGGAGGAGATAAGCACGCTTGAGTTGTAGTATTTTGTTTTTGTTTTTCTAAAAGATTTTTTGCAGGTAGGCGTTTTCTGTTGTAGTTAAGTAACAAACCCAATAGTGAAAAGTAATCAGCTGAAATCTACTTTGTTATCTTGTGTCTGCTTTGTTCTGTCTTGAGCCTTTGGTATGAAAAGATCTCACTTCCTCGTGTTTTCATCCAGGAAAACAAAGTTGAAAATTAAAACGCCGGCTCTTGTTGCTTGAGGAAAAGCAACAAATAATTGGGGGGGATTTTAAATTGGGAGGTATAATCCTCCATATCAGGGGGAAAAAAAGAGAAGAATGGGGTCAATGGGACAGACTGAGCTGACTGTGTCAATCATCACTGTGGCAGAAAACAAGCAGGCAGACAATGGCTGGCATACTTAGCAGTCGCCTTAAGGTCTCCATATTGCTCTGTGCTCATGGCTCCGTGTGCCTGCACTGAATGTGATTGATGAGAGCCTCAACTTTAAAAGTCCCTTTTTAGGCTTCACATTCTGGGAGTTTGGTTTGTTTACACCTGTGGATGAAGTTCAGCGCAGCTAGATTTGACTGACTGATATTTACCAGCGACCTACACGACGTCTGGCCAACAACTTAGTCTAACTAATGAGCTCTATGGTTGCATTTACCATGCATCATCATTCTGCAGAAAACGCTGATAGGCTCGACAGATAATATATAGCCACAGGGTAACTGGATTTATGTTGCCACCTCTCTTGTCTGGAGATACAAACAATCCTGGTGCCTGCAAACACTTTGTGACATCGTGTGGCTTGGAAAGCCCTGCTGGGACTGACAGATTTGTTTTATAAGCGTGGAGTGGTATGTGGTTGTACTTGTGCTGCATGAGGCACATTAAAGTTAAGTCTCTGCAACACATCGTGATGATTAATACCAGGCAACAAAATCCACTATTTTTATTTCCAGGTGGAGAGCTGCAGTTTCATAACTGGGAGCCTAATGTAAATATTTCTTTAACTGCACATGTATGAGAGGCATTCATTTTTGCATTTCCTGCGTGTATCTATGTAGAACTCCCCCTTCTGGTCTGACACCAAAGTCCTTTAGTGTAATAATAAACTATCTGAGGCAGCATAACGCGTATGGAGATATTACATGTTGCTCAAGAGTTATCCTGCAGTAATTTTACTCCGCAATGTGCTACATGATGAAGGATTTGAGTCGCGAACTTTAAGAAAAAATTTGGATGTGGCAACCCTATCATGAGCAATGAGAGACAGGCCTACATGGGATCAGCACAGAGTTCCCCTGAGGGCCAAGCATAACTGATTTAAAGCCTGCTCAGAGCTGACATTCCGCTGTAATCCACCGAGAGCTGAGGAGGAGGTTTTATGTTTGCAGAGATGTTCCACCAGACTTCTGCCTGCTGTGGGGTGCAGGGCCAGAGCGTTCTTTTTTTTTTTCCCTTTCCCCTTACGAAGTCAGCCCCGACAAATCCAGCTCATTGTTTGTCAATGCACCGATTTGCATTGTTCCTGTGGAGGCCGGCTGTAGCGCCAGATTTAATTGGTGAACACACACACACTCTCTGCTTGACGCCACCTCTTGTCAGCTTCATCAGCACTTTTAGATAACTCTGCTAGTACATCATCATCATCGTCACTAAAGAGCGAAATGCCTCTTGTGTGTGAGAGGTGGCGAGTAAGCGAGGTTAGCCGCTCAAACATATCTTCATCAAATACGCAGTGGGACACTCAGACTCCCGAGCATGATTGTTGAATAGGAAAAATGGTTTGAGATTGAGATATGAATGGAGAGCTTGTATAAGTCTGAACATGTCAGTGGCTACGATTGCATGCCTCTCTGACTTCTTTTTTTTCTCTTTCCATTCTTTCTGCTGCTTTTGGTGCTTAAAAATGTGCAGACAAAGAAAAGTCAACACAGACATTGTCCCGCTGAATAAAAGGGCCTCTCCCTGCATAAGCAAAGCCTGTTTGTGTGGAGGTGTCTTTTCATCAGGTGGCTCACTTGGCATTTCACTCACCTTGCTGCACATGTGTGTGTATGTGTGTGTATGAGTGAACAAACATGCAACCATGCGTGCTGCACGTTTGTCTGTGCGAAGTCTGTGAGTGTCGGTGGGTCGAGTTGGAGGTGGAGGAGCAGGGGTGAGGAGGAAGGGGGGGGGTGTTCAGGTGAGGCTGTGTGGATACTTTGCAACAGAGGGAACAGTGTGCGGCGCTCACATTCTGACAACCCTCAGTGTTGTATTCCTGAATGCTGGCGCGCAAATATTTTTTCAGCCAAGCACTGTGTCAACAGAGCTAACATTTTTCGACTAGGTTTATAGTTTTTAAAAGATTTTTTCTTCAAAGGCAAACACATCTACATCAATTTGGTGGCACTGTTCAATTAGAAACAGATTGCCAGCGACCGCAGAAATGCCATCGCTGGCTGAGAGCTCTTTGCGCGGAGTGATTAATTCTGATAAAGAACTCTGAGGAAATTCAATTAAATTTGGCAAAAAAAAAAAAAAGCTGTAAAAAGTTCAATTAATCATGATTTGGTTTTTAAAATGGAATCTGATTAGAGCATAAATTTTATCAACTGTGTGTCTCAGCAGTTACTTTTATATTGCACAGGGGTAATCAAGGTCAGGTCTAATTAGTGCAACACAACCCAAACCAGTTTCGAGTGGTGATTATATCACCCTTTAATAGGTTACAAATGTTCCACTTTACATGCATTTAAACGTATAAACTACTCACAAACAAAAAAAAACAACAAATCAGATGTCATGAATTTTTAGTAGCTGCAGCAGTTTCACATACAGTCTTTCTTTTTGGGGTTTTATGGGATCATAAATCTGACATTTACATTTTCCTTTCAAACCATGGATGTTCATGCTTGCTTCCTAACATCACTTGCATAGAACTCTGTGAAATGGTGTCAGTCCTGGTCTGTATCCTTCCCTCTCTGGTCTCTGTGGAAAGCATGAGCTGGCGTCAATTCCTCCCGCTACCCCATAGCCTGCTAGTTCTCTACCTAACCCACCCACTCGCCCGCCAGACATTAGAAATTCTGTTTATAGCGCTCTCTGGCTTCTCGAGCGCGGGGCCCATCAGGAGCATCTCAGCACCCTTTGAGGGAAGGATAACCAACATCTCCCCTCTCCAGCCGCAGACTCCCCATGTTCAGTGACATCAATGAATCCCTTTGATGTGCCAAGATGAATATGTGTGCAAATGTTTTTTTTTTCTTTTTTATCAATTTATGTGTTTTTCTCATTTGCTATGTTTGGCCACAG
Source organism: Chromis chromis (assembly GCA_900302755.1). Lineage (NCBI taxonomy): Eukaryota > Metazoa > Chordata > Actinopteri > Pomacentridae > Chromis > Chromis chromis. Next base: position 6,719 of record OMNN01002126.1, on the reverse strand, counting down.
CTACTGCGCAGTTTTGCTACATTGCTTTTCCTTGTTGAAAATTTGGGTGAAATTGTGTTCGAGACATTTTGGCCAGAGGTGTACATCTCCAACACGCCTGAGTTCACTCCAAAGCATCAGATTCTCTAGCTCTGAAACACATTTTGAGGTGTGTTATTGACCGTGTGTGTTCGACAACCTTGCCACGAAAATATTCCTGTTGTAGAGTTAAATATTAAGGCGTTTCAATAAACAGCAAATCTGTAGCTGCTCATAGAGGGAAACTGCTGATCGTGTCTGCACATGTCCTGAGTTTACTTTCGAACAATTGCGATCCTCAGTGGGTGATCTCTGCAGGATTTGGCTACTCTGACGCTCAAAGATAGTTGAGGTTGAAGGAAAACCATAACTTGGCTCCGCAGCTGCTAATTATCAAAAAGAATTAAAAGTTTTTGCAGTGATTGAAGGCTCTGGGAGATGGAGGAGTGGGAGGTCGAGACGTGTATCATGTGTTTTGTGAATACCAGCTTAGTCATGTCTGTTCGGAGGTATTAACCTGGAGTCCCGGTGCAAAAGGAGGGGGGAAGGGAGGTGGGCCTCTGGATATGTCAGGAGCAGAGTCACACTCGAGTTGACCACAGATCTCAAACAGCTTTTGTCAGCATTAATAGTCTAAACAAGTCATCCACTAAATTTCCTTAAAGCCAAACGTGACACACCTTCTTTTCTCTTTTTTTTTCGTGTCATATGATCGTGTCATGAGTTAAGTATATTTTGGACTTATGGTCTGTTAGTCAGACTAATTAAAATATTTCAGGACGTGCCTACGATTCATAATTTATTATGATCCAGTTAGTTGGGTAAGTGACTAATTGTTTAACCATTAGGGTTTAAAATGTCAAAGCATAGTTAGAAAAGCACAAAGTGACATATTTACATGGCTTGTGGTGTGATCAACAGTCTAAAGCCTTAAGATATTGAAGGTACAAAGCAGCAAAAATCTCACTTTGTCACCGTTAATTTTTATTTTTGATCAACTTATCAATTCCTTGACTAGTCATTTGAACTCTGTGAGCTGCACTTTAGTCAAACTCTTAGATGATCTTGAGAATTGTCCTTCCTTGTAGCCATACTTGTGTCTAAGTGGTAGGCGGGGGGGTGGGGTGACAGCTAACTGCCTATTGGACTGTCCCATATAAGTGCATGTGGCCCGTTCATACCCATAACCACTACTGTTTAGCTCACATAAAGAAATGTTTTCCCTCTATAATTGTACCTTAAACGCTTCGCTCCATGCTAATAAAACGTGATTGTACAGCAGGAAGAGAAAGAAAAACGCTCTAAACAGGGTTTCATCAGTCTGGTATTCTAAGCAGCTGTTTTCAGTTTAAGCACTGCAGGCAGCAGGAGAGGGAGAGGGAGAGAGAGAGAGCAGGCAGGAGGAGAGATTGTTGATGAGATGTGGTGGTGGGAGCATAAACTGGGGCAGATACGGGTGCTGCTATTCCTTTTGCCTGTTATCCCGAGGTGGGCTGGCTTCCAGACCTTGAGGCACTCACTTATCTGGGGGATTCTGTCTCCCACAGAGCACAGCTTCTCCTCCGTAGACCACAATGCCTCGCCATTCCCTTGCAGTCACAGGCCAATCAACAAACAGCAGGAAGATATCAGATCACGCACATATAGCATCAGTACAACTAAGATTTACATCAGGCCTCGCTCCGGTTCACATGCAGGGCAGAGAAGTGCTCGCTCCTGTTAAAGGCCATGTCAGACAGTGTGTGTGTCGTATCAGTGTGGTTGTAGTGGTCATACTAAATTAAGAAGTGGATGGATATCCTTCCAGGATGAGGTTAGTTGACAGCAAGCAGAGCAGCTGTTCTTCTTGTTGAAGTTATAAATCAGCTTTGCTGCTTCCCACTGAGTTTGTCCCTGTAATGGCGGAGCAGGTCTGGACTGCTGGGGCGGCTCCGATCCCCTGACGGACACATGTCACGTCAACACATTGCGACCTGCATACGTGTGCAACCTCCTGTACACAGACATTATAAGGTAGATGTCTGTGTAGAAGTAAAAGGGTGATTGGGAGAGCTTTAACTTACACCATTAAACCAAATCTATCTCTTTCTTGGTTTCATATTTTAAGTTGCAGCATAGATATTCCTGTCACTCCATAATATTAAAAAATAAAACCTTGTGTAGACTATAGATTTATAGCTGTGACTAATGAAGTAGCTGATGAGAGCGACGCGCCATCTGCAATCTGAATTTAGCTCCGACTCTAAAAACAAGTAGTGTATGTAATGGATCGTATGTTTGACTTCATAAATCTTACAGGGAGCCTCGGGGAATTTAAAATGCATTTATTAAAGTAGGACACATGTAACTCTGTGGTTACATTCACTAAGTTTGGTCTTAAATGTGAAGGAGAGAGATGAGCTTAAAAGGAGGGACTGGAGTCAAAAGTTTGTAAGATTGTTGTTGCATCTACACCACGACTGCTTTGTCTAAGAAGTGCTATTTATCTTATTTAGTGCATTATTGTGAAAAGTCAGTGCGTTTTCTTCATGGTATCATACAAGAAGTTTATATTTTCATATCATATTCTATAAAATGGACATATTTCCTATCATTATTGGTCAAATAACTGATAAATTATTAATTAAGTGTGTGTGTGTGTGTGTGTAGTTTTCAGTTAAGGTTAGGCTAAATTATTTGAAGTAGGTTAGAGTTTGGCCCTGATTTATGAAGTTTTAAATAAATGTCTAATATAAAACACAGCCCGGATGACTGCATGTAATCTGTAATTATTTGGTTAATATCACACACAAACAATTTTCCCATGAAATCTGGCTGCTTGTCCTAGTATTGATAACAACTTAACCTCTGAGTGCCCCTTTCTTCCCCCAGTTACTCGCATAAACCAATTGTACTTATTAAGAAGTCACAATGTTCTGCAGAGCATCAAATTCGATTAAAGCTGAGCGAAGGCACCAAGTCATCGAAAATCTGTGTAGCCTCCTTATCCGCGAGCCGAGTTTTTGGATCCCGTTAGAATAAACAGCAGCGGCAGCAGGAACTTCTGATGGGCTGAGGTTTCCACATCAGCCACAGGATATCAGTCCTTCCTGACCTTATCTGCTCAATTTAAAATTATGAGGTAATGCTGTTGATTAGTTATGAGTAACGGCTGTGATTGAGGGTCTTGTGCTCAGCAGACATAAGACACTCTTCAGTGATAGCGGGATTCCCCTTGTGTCTGCTGCCCTCAGATAATCAGCATGATTAGGTTTCTTTGTTCTGAGATTTCATCATGTGATACACTCAGGTTGGGCTGTTGGTACGACTTGTTTTGAGAAATTCAGGGGAGGAATCTCGTATCAGATGATGATGACGGACGGGGCCAGGGTCAGATGGCAGCTCAACACCTCCGATGATATAATCCCCGCTTCCATTTACATGGCAAGATAGCAAATCCCGACAAATGTGACCGACTTATTTGCCTCAAATTTAGAGTAGCTACATAAAAAAAAAAAGATCTAATCAAGCCTATATGACATGGAGTAGGCCAAGGAGCCCTTTTGTTTGATTTGTACATGGGTTGGAGGGGCTGGCTATTGGAAATCCCTGAAGCAGGCTTTAGGGGCAGGTCTGATTCTCGTGTGAAATGGGAAGGCTCTATAGCTCTCGGCTGACTTGACTGGGGCTGTATGGGTGTGTTGGCAGGGGGAGCGCCGGTCATGAATAGGGTCTTTGACTACCTCAGACTTGCCCTGAAAGGCAGGACAAAGACCCTAGGGCAACGGCTTAGAGCCTCACAGCTGAGCTACAGAATGCTTGGCCCAGTCTTCCTCCCTCCTTGCCTGATTTAAATACTACAGTGGCTTTCAGCATTCTGGCGATGGAGGCTCGCATTCACCGCAGCACATTTACCATCAACTTTTTCTCTCTGTTTTTGTTTACAGTACACTAATGCCAGACTTGTTTACGTAATCCATTGTATAGAATCCATCGGAGGTGCTGGTGAGCATGCATCAGTGACTCTCTTTAAGCCCGCCTGAAGATAGACCCATGTTGTTCATATTAAGCAGAATTTATTTTGCTACACACTAACTGTTGGCATATGTGTGCACCACTGCTAATCACAGCTCTAACCAGAGCTGTTAATTATGGAGCTTTTTTTTTTTTGCCTCTCTTCTTGCAAGATGGAGATGTTGGCAACTAACAGAGATGAAACTTGGTGCATGCGTCTAATTGCTTGATTATTTTTGACAGATCTGTGTGACTCCTCAGCTTTCGAAATTTGCAGGGGGAGAATAAATAGCCATAAATCTTTTCTGCAGAGTTAATGGGGTTATTTGAGTCCTGTCCAGACACTCTCTCCCCACAGAGTGTCTAGTTTCAGATGTCACTCAGAGCTTTGTTTGCCCCCCTGGGTGAAGGGTTAGAGGTCAAGGTTCAGGGCCAGTTGGCTGAGTGGCCACAAAAGCCCAGGCTTCCCCTCAGCACATCCGATCTCTTCTTCCACACCCTGCAGCCACAATGAAGGGATCAGTTTGCAACATTTGTCTCTTCTTATTATAACCTAAAATTATTCTTGACTTATCTCGAGAGCGTAATTATACGGGTAAACTTCACAGTTTCGCAGTGAGCTCATAAAACTGGCTCGACGTCGGGCTCGAAACTTTAAATTGTTGCTCAGTGGAAACTTGTGTAATTATTCAGTTACAGTTTTCTGCTGTTGCTGTCCAGCTACTGTGTTGGTCCATCATTACCACAAAACATCCTTTAATTGGTATAATTTGCATAATCTGAGAATACGCATTTCTGTTAAGACCTTCTCGTCCCGTCTCCTGTCGACATCAAGAATTGCACCTCAGCAAAAAATCGCTCACACCAAAAAAAACGTCTCACTTTCTTTGTTCAAAACACCTCGAAACTTTCAGCCCCCACCCACAATCTCAACTTTTCTCCCTGCCCCACCACCACCACCCAAACATGTCCTCCAGCCAGGTTTATTATGCCGTTTCACGCAGACCAAAATTGCAGCTGCATGGAGAACAATCTGGAGCACATTAGCTCAGGCGCTGTGATTTATAAATTGTTTCTCAGGCCATAAATCCCTGCTGTAATTGTGCACAAGCACCCCTCTCTTTCTCCAGTCTCCCTCCCTCCTTTCTCTCTCTCCATCTCTCTCTCTCCCTCTCTGAGCAGCTTACAGTCCTTGGGTTAACATTTAATTGTTTGCAGAAGTGTGCAGTTTGGATTGAGTGGAAGTTTGTTGCATTGTGGCACAGAATTTGGGCTCGCAGAAACAGCTCTTTATGAAAGATAAACTTTCCTACTTTTTTTTTTTGGTAACACTGTTTGTCAAACCTTCTCTGTCGCGTGGTGTGTGCTGAACTTTAGAAATGGGATGTGAGCATTTTGTCTTCAGCTCCATGTTCCTGTGGTTCATGCTCTGCATTCCTGAATACTGTGTAATTGTAAGGGGCCTCTCCTAAACTCTGTCCCTGGGAATCTGATATTTACCGCAGCCCCTGATCGTAATCACCTTGCCACTCTCATTAGATTGTATTGGAACTGAAAGATAGCAGCAGCTGTATATATTGTTTTAAATGTCCAGGCTGGAGGTCTCAGTGGTCTGGTTAATGTCATGAAGACATTTTTTAAAACTGTAACAGCTTATATAAATCAATGTTAGTTCCCCCAAAACAGACTTTTTTTTCTCCTCCAAATGAGTAAAAAGTAATTTATTCAACATTCACATTGCAAAAATATAGAATCTCAAGCAACTGGTGGTCCCTTGCTCGTGTTCCTTCTTCATTGTTTTGCTTTCAAGAGACCTGATGAACCTCGAAGAGGTAGAGGACCTCATGACCCAACCTCATCCCGCCTTGTGATTTCTCTATAGACTTTTCCTCCCACCCCGAAGACACATGTTTTGTCTGAAAAATTTATTCTTTACAAAGTTTCAGACATGTAAGGAGAGCCCTACACGTGAATTGATTTTATAGCCGGGCCTATCACTAAATCATGGTTTAGCACTCAATATCGGTGCGCGCAGCAGGATGAAAATGAAGCCCGTAGATTGCAAGGAAATGACTTTTACGAATGTTTCAGGTATAAAAATGTGCTGGCAGCCGTCCAGACCTCCCTGCAGTCCGCTGACAATACGCATAACTAATCCCGGGGAATGTCATGGTAATTTTGTGCTGTGTCACACATTGGGGAGATTTGAGACTACTTTTGAAAATACAATTTAATCATGCTTATAATACAGTGTATAATTTGGCAAATTAGTTTATTTTCAGTCCCTGAAATAATTGTGCTTTTTGTTAGTTTGTCCGATTTAGTCTGCTGGAATATTTTGTGTCTAATCCAGTTGATTGAATCGAAAGTTGTCTCCGTAAATGTTTCATAACTGTTCGTAAATTTGGTGGATTTCATTTCTAACAGGCCCCTCTCTGTGTCCCAGAAACACACTGAAAACATACCTGTGGCATTTGAATGTGTGTGTGTTTGAGCAGGACGGCGCTAGAGGAGACAGAGAGTGGAGTGAGTGGGGTTAGCAGTGGGGTGATAGGGATGTCAGGTAGTAAAAACTGAGATGAGGCAGGGCCCAGGAGTCTGCGGGGCCTGGAGATTTGCGCCTTTGCACTCGGAGAGCAAACACAGGAGGCATCTGCAGGCAGCTGTGTGTGCGTGCGTGTGTGTGTGTGTGTGTGTGTGAGGGGGTG
>OMNN01002124.1:1889-15948 GCA_900302755.1 Chromis chromis | reverse complement strand
AAAAAGACAGAGAAAAAAATAAGACAAGCGAAAGAGGCAAAGGGTCGACAGTATGTTACCCAATATTTCACAAGAAAAGGTGGGTTTGTAAGTAAATTGTTAGTGGACTGTATGCAGGTAGTGAACTTGTATGGAATATTAGGCTAGGGTAGGGTGGTCGTCAAGATAGCTTAGCTCAACTTTCTCCCCATATTAGCCCAAGAAACCCCCGATTTTTTCATTTTCTCTGTTTTAGGTAAATTATCAATCCAGTCAAACATAAGCTGTCATATAGCCTCAGTTGACCTGCCCTCTGTCAAAATGATGTCTCGTTCTGAACAGTCAAAAAGGCAAAGAAGCAGACTGCACGGCTCCCTTTGCATTTTATAAGCACATCCCGAATGGTAACGTTTCGAGCACAGCTCTTCCTCAGACTTAATGTGCTCGAAACATCTGTAAAGTGGAAAAGATTAGGCTACAATAAATGAAATTAAAGATGTTGTCCAGATGTTAAAAGAACTTGAATGGTTAAATTAAAAAAGGTTAACAATAAAACCACATCTAGGCTATGTAGGCTATTGTTTCACTTAAAATCCAATGTCACCACCTCCTCGGCCATTCTTTGATACAGTATATTATGCAAGTCATTTTGTTTTTTGGTGGTGTGTTCTTCTTGCTGAGATTTATTTTGGACCAGAGATTAAAAATTAGGTGGAAAGAGTATCTCAGACTCAGCTATGTTGTACCTTGGCCATTCTTTGATACAATATATTATGCAAGTTCAACTTAAATGATGAGAAATTATATATGGCCATTTTGTTTTTTGGTGTTGTTTTCTTGCTGAGGTTTTTTTTTTTTCCCACCACAGATTGTAATTGATATTTTTTAATTGAAGAGTTTTATTTTGAAGTTTCGGTATCAGTGTTGCAGCAAATGAATACAAAGAAATTTTCATTGTTGAAATGTTACGGTTGTAACATTTCAACTGTCATGTTACAAAATGAGAATGATAGTCAAAATACCATAAGCGCATGATTTTATGTAAATTAATATGAAAAACATCTCAGCTTTGTTGGGGGCCCTGCCAAGATTCTTTTCATGGGGCCCAAAATCCTTAGCAGCACCCCTGAACACACCTACAAAAATAAAACCCAAAGTACAACAAATTGTAATTTCCCATTAAGATGCAGCTCTAAAATAAAAGTGTGCCATCATGTGTTTTGCACTTGTGGTCTGGTGTTTAAAAAGTGGTTCTAAGATTTGCACATTTTTACATTTGTGTACCAAAAAGGTTATTGAACAGCACATTTCAGGGTATAGGTCCAGAACATTTCCAAGTAGCTCAATGCTCCTTGGACTAAGGTTAAATCCATTATTATGAAATGGAAGGAATATGACACGTGTAAATCTGCCTCAAGCAGGTCGTCCTCAAAAACTGAGTGACCGTGCAAGATAGAGACCAGTGAGGGAGGCCACCAAGACACCTAAGACTCCTCTGAAGGATTCTAATGCGTCAGTGGCTGATATATTATAGATTGTGCATACAGCAACTGTTGCCTGTAATTGAGTTTTTTGGACATCAGACTAGACGCCAAACACTGCATGTTATCACAAACACACCATCTCCACCTCAAAGCATGGTGGTGGCTGCATCATGATGTGGGGATGTTTCTCGGCAGCAAGCCCTGAAAGGCTTGTAAAGGTAGAGGGTAAAATTAATACAGCAACTTATAGGGAAATCCTGGAGGACAACCTGATGCAGTCTGCTTTGGAAATGCAACTTCGGAGAAGATTTGTTTTCCAGAAGACAATGAACCGAAACAAACAGCCAAAACTACACAGAAATGGCTTAAAGACAGCAAGGTGAATGTTCTGGAGTGGCCGAGTCAGAGCCCAGACCTCAATCCAACTGAGAATTTGTGGCTGGATTTAAAAAGACCAAATACTGACATGAAAGGTGTGAATACTTGTGCGGTCGCTTATTTTACATTTTTATTGTAAATAATTGACTTGACACTGACCATGATTCAGTACTGAAAAGCAATGAAAGGGGAAAACTTCCAATGGGGTGAACACTTTTTATAGAGACCGTAGGTATGTTTTTCTAAACCTTGTGTATCATAGTTTTTTTTTATATTTTTGCAGGTTTTTCTTTTTTGCGTGTATGCATTCACACTTTTACACTGATAGCACAAATAAACATAAAAGGTGCATTATGAATTGTTTATCTGGCAACATAGTGTTTGGGTGTTTGCATACATTCAGGCTCTTTGTGCATCAGTAACAGGACTAGCACATTCAGCCACACAGCCATGCACATGCAGGATTTTTAACCACAGCACTGCCCACATTTAATCAAAAACACAGAGCAGCAACCCAGCATAGAAAATAGGCCAGTCAGAAAACCCTAAATCCTGGCATAACTTCTCTGATGAACTGATGTTTGTTTCTCTTGATGGAGTGGATAAATAGTCTCAAATGTCTTTTGTGGCTTGGTGCATCTCATACTTCTGGTATGTTATCCCCTTCACATGTCAACAAAACATTGACAGATAATAATCAGCTTGTATCTTGCTTATAGTTTCCAATGTCATCTCTCTTCTCCTGCAGTGTTGTGCTACCACACACAGACATAAGAGTTTGCTCTGCTTTCCATCATACTCATAGGACCAAATTAACCACAGTCATACATATATATTATACAACAGTATGTATGCCTTTATAGGAGCAGCTCCAGAGTTTTGGAATACTGGTTTGAATGTTGAGCATTCGGCCTCCATTGACAAAAATCTTAAGACGTACATGTTTTCAGTGATCTTTAGTTGTTCTGGTGGTCCTAACACTTTACTATTTTATAGTTATTTTATTCTGGAGATGGATCTTAAAAGTTTTTTTTCTGTTTTATAATGTACTATTTAAATAAACTTGATCTGATTTGATAGCACATAGGAAATGAAATGCATTGGCTACCAAGAATGCTAAACCTGTAAGTGGTGCAGTTTTTGAAAAAAATAGAAAAATAAATTTTTATACAACGGGATATGGACTTATAGTTAACATTGTGTTATCAGGAGATTTGTTTCAGATGTTGCACATGAGGAATGAAAACAGCCACAGTAAACTGGTTACATGAAGAAAAACATGCTTCTTAGGCGGCATCATCGAGGTAAACAATGCATTTTTTTGTTGCCTTTATCTGTGTGGCTTGACTCACGTCAAGCATCTCCACCCGTATGCGTATGGAAAAACACAAATATATCCAGTGTTTCACTTCCTTGTAATTCTCCTGATCTGACTGTTTTTGCTGTTTCTACCATGAAGCCACTGGGAGCTGCAGTGACTATGAATTTAACATCTGGCAAAAGGGCATAGCTGACAATAGGCATTTGTCTCACACTGCCATGTTTACAGTGATGTTGATTAAAGGTGGAGTTTGTGTTTCTGGAGAAAGATTGTTGTAAATCTGTTTTCAATGCGCATTTCAGTCATTTCTATTTTGCCTGTTCAAGGCATTTGCATGTTTTGTAAATGAAACATATATTTACTTGCTGTCACATAAAAATATTACTGGTAACTCCTTTCTTGTTAAAGAGAACATACCACTGTGGTCCTATCATGTTGACAGGATATCCTGGTTTCATAAATGTGAATTAAACTTTATATGCTATCTGGACTACACAAGTTTGTCTACAACATAGCAATTAGGATATCTATAATTATGATAAATGATGTCTAATGATGAGCTACAGCCAAAAATGAAACTCAATGTCTAACACAGGCATTGCTAGAGATCAGGTCACTTGTTGACTTTGTTTATCATGTTTCCTCATGACATGTGTACATGCAGCGGAACTGTTTGTTACAGAACACACAACGTCCAGGATGTCCTCTGTTTTGTACAGAACGTAGAAGAGCGACGGGAAGAAACCTAACCAGAGTGAACTTGTTGTTCCTCTGCAAGTCTCACTGGGACTCTTACAAAACTAGGGCATGCTAGAACTGTAATAGCTTGCAGGCACTCACAGATGGAGTGGAGCCACCATTCCTGATTTCTGAGTGAACGCCCATCCAAGGGGTTTTATTGGGCATCTGAAGAAATGCTATGTCTACATTCACTGATGTGATAATGTCATTAGATACACTTGTACTTTTCCTTCCATGACAGGATGTTGACAGACTCCTAGAAAAAAATTCCAGGCTACTGCACAGTTCCAGTCACACAGGTGTTTTTATTTATTTGGCTTGATTAGACCTCCTCTGGTGGGCATGTGCAGACCATTATCAACACTTATTGCTTAACATCAAGTCAGACACTGTGAGGAAATTACAGTGCAGGAAAAAAAGAGGCCTGAAAATCTACTTCCAAGACCCCCTCAAACAAATGCCAAATAAAATGGCATTATTGCTCATCAAAAGCTCCTTGACAATCATACTCTCTCTTCCATGTTTATACTAGATATCAAAATTCATAAGTATGTAGAGTACGCCACACAGCTCCTTGTACAGATACTGTTTATATCTCAACCCCGGTATATGCTAGTTTTGGCCCCAAATGTATATTTGTCAATTTGTTGTAATTTGTTTATTTTTATTTTAGACAAAAACTATGCTGTATTTAAAAAAAAATAAAAATGGACGCAGTGACTATGACATCACCCATTGATTTAACACTACAAATGCCCATACGATAGTGACCTGTAAATCACAAGGTAGCCCCACCTGAAAGCCTACACTGCGTTATCGTCTATTTCATTGTAAATGCAATCATAAATTGCAAAATAAGCATTATGCTGTACTAAAAGTGACATGAAACTAGCTGTTGAGACCATAAACTCAAACAAAACTGTTTACTGAGGTAACAAATCAAGTGAGAAGCTCAGTCATTTTCTTATAGGCTCCTGTACAGTCAGACTCATTTTTTTAACCAGAGCAGTCGCCCCCCTGCTGGCTGTCAGAGAGAATGCCGGTTTAAGGCACATCCACATTGGCTTTGTTTTAAACATAAAAACTAGAAAGAAGCATGTGAGTTTTATTTTGAAAACCACTGTAAATTTTTACTCCTTTGTGCTTTCTTTACATAAATAACGACATTTCCACTACTAATGCATGTAGAAAAGGCACAAATTGGTGTTAAAAATATTCATTAAAGTTTGATGCTTTTATGTTTTCCTTGGGGGCAGTGGTGGTGCAACAGGTTAAGCCCCTGACTACTGAAAAGAAGGTCAGAGGATTGAACCCCTCTGCGGCCACTGTTGGGCCTTTGAGCAAGGCCCTTAACCCCTGACTGCTCCCCAGGTGCTGCACCGCTGCAGCCCACTGCTCCTAATATGTATAGCAGGATGGGTCAAATGCAGAAAATGAATTTCCCCAAGGGGATTAATAAAGGTTAAATTATTATTATTATTCAAGTTTCATTTTTGCATTTGTAGTTTTCATATCTTTTTTTTTAAATGTAGTGTATTGTTGCCATGTTTACAGGTGTAATTCTCATTGTCTATGTTCAAGGTAGAGGCAGTGTTTGTCAACACAAAAATCAAAACTAATAATGAAAATAAGCTGTAATATTACAGCAGGGACTAATTAGATTACACATAGAATGAAAAACACTGTATTTTAACATATTCTCAGTGATTTAGATGTCATACGCCAACGAAAGCACATTTATTCAATATTTTGTTGTGGAAAAAGTCTGTAACTAGCAAATTTATGTAAAATTACAGAACCAAAACTCAATTTTCTAGTAATTGTCACTAATAACTAAACAGCATCAAACCTAAATTCAACAGTTTCATCCATCAAAACTAAGTAGTAATAGTGTTATTCAGTGAGCTGCAGCATATGTGAACATAGGACCCTTTTTAAATAAAAATCGTCCTATGTCCCCGTCGGGGACTGATTGTTATCAGGCTTCTGCAGAAGCCTGATAACGATCCTGATCATTTGAATCAGGTGTGTTGGAAGAGGGAAACATCTAAAACATGCAGGATAGTGGCCCTCGAGGACCAGGGTTGGGCACCCCTGCTTTAAAAGAATCGCATCGAGGACCTATTTTCAAAAATTCATACCTCACAAAGTATTTGGAGAAGAGCTGTGGGGTTCAGCAAGTTTATGTAGAAGTTTGCATGATTCTTTTCCAAGAAAGAAAGTTCTGAAATGTGGGTGAGTTGGCGTGGAATGACTCAATTCTCTCTCCTGCTTCATGGTTGAGGTGCAGGACTTTATATTGTCGTGAAAAATATGACGGGAAGGTTAAAAAGAGGCCGTTGCTTTCTGCTGCAGGTCCGTCATTCAAAGCCAGTAACCTGAAGGCTGAGAGGAAGCTGGAGTTCATGCCGACCAACCTCCACGTCCAGAGGATGAGGGTGCAGGACGAGCTGGGCTTCGGTGAGGCACAAACATGTCATTTAATCGCACGTTTTGTTTTCCTGCGCACACATTTCTAACACCCCTGGATGGATTCTCCAGAACACACCTACGACGTGGTGACGATCGGCGCTCCGGCTGCTCACTGTCAGGGCTTTAAAAACAGCGGGCTGAGGAAGCTCATCCAGAAGTTTGAGGAGGCAAAGAAACAGTAAGTTCACCCGGCTGCACACACCTAACCATGAAACAGCAAATTTAAAAAAAAGAAGCATGTTTATCCCCTCAGTGATCTTCTGCTCTGGTCTTGGATTTTGTTTTTTGCTTCATTCATTGTTTGATTTTATTGGTTCAGATGGTTCGAATGCTTTGATTTTGACATAAAAATGATTTTCTCCAATTTCTGCATTAATTCTGCGGTTCAGTTCTGTGGCTTCCTCTTAATTTTGTTTTTGTTACTTTCTCGATCAGCGTATATGAGGAGGAATGGTGAGTTGTTGCACTGCTTTGCTTGTTTTCATTCCGTTTGCCTTGAATCACCACAAAAAACTAGTGACTGCTCCTTTAAACTGTCAACAAATGGTTTCAAGCACTGCATATGAGCTGCTGGGAAGTGTAGTGTGATTTGCAAACACATGATCACCAAACTTATTGTATTAATAGTAAGAAAGTGAGTCCAATGTATGTTAAACGAAACACACATTTTATAACACAGTTTGTCGAAATACCGCTCATTTTGTAAATTCAGTTTGTAAATTAATCTTATAAAAGCATAGATCTTCTCCTGGAAAACGCTGGCAATGAAGCGTCTATACATTCCCTAAATTCTCAACTGAATATGTAAAGTGAACGGTATCACCCTCAGTCCTCGGTGTTTATCGAAGTCGGTGTCATGTTGTCTTTCCTGAGCCACTAGCCGTGTTTCCATAATGTATTTTTATGCTTGTTTTCAGGTATCGCTTTAGAAAAAAATAAAAAACATCCCGCAAAATGTTTTTACACTATCTTGAGGTGGATCTGACTTTCATGTAAGATGGAAACACCTTTTTTGAATAAGTTCTGAAGTAGCAAACATTTACTGCACGACTGATCAGCTGTTTTCTTTCACCGTCTTTGTCTTCGGGCAGCATCAAACATGTCCGATACCAGCAGTCATGAAAAAATCATCACAACTGACCGAACTTAAAACAATTCCTGAAGACTTAGCTCCATTTTTGTGAGAAGTTTTTTGTTTCTTCTTCTTTTTCAAGCCTTAGTTGACAATTTGCAATCTCCACCTTCTTCTACTCTTTTTTTTTTTTTTTCTCCAACCATTTAGCCCACAGCGCCCCCTTCTGACACTATGCAGTCTAGTTTATTCGCTCCAAAGCAGCTGATGGAAGCAACACTAGCTAACATTTTCTATTTTTAAGATGTGTTGAAACTTTACTTCAAATTCGTGACAAAATTATATGGAAACATGGCTTCTGATTAGGACCGTCAAGAACAGCATGTGCATGCAAACACTATATTTATGTGTGTAAATGTCTGTCATATTAACAAAGCTGTATTTAAATAACATAAAAAGGAACATAACATCCGCCCCCTAGTTTTTGAAACAATTCCTTTGAGACACAGCAGGGATGTTCATGATTATTGGTCAACCGACTAATTGCAGATCATAATTTAAACAATAAAAAATTAACCAGTAAGGCAGACGACGAGGAAAAAGGCATGTGAGGAAATGTATTGTAGATTAGCTGTAGTACCTGGTTGTTCCACCAGGTGGAGCCTCTTCCTGTTTGTTACTGAAGTTGGCTAGCAGATAGCGTTGTTGGGGTTTAGCTGGTAAAGGGGCACCATGACAAAGACTTCTGTTATGGATAATGGGCTCTGGCTGGAGTTAACTAGGGTAGCAGGAAGTAGCTAATGTAACAAGCGACTTTTGCATCAAATGTCATGCATCGTGGTTAAAATAGCTCGATTAGCATGTTTACTGTACTTCATTTGTTTCCTGTAACGACTAAGGAGGCATTCAAACGGACTCCAAGCAGTTCGTGTTGGCAAGCAGGGAGCATTGTGGGGGTTTTGCTAGCGACGGGCACCATGACAAAAGCTTCTGTGGCAGTTAAGAGGTTCTGGCCAGAGCTCCCATGCTAGGACAAGATAGATAACTAGGACAGCACACTAATAGCCAAGTCGTGAATGTAATAAGCCACTTTTGCAGCAATCGTCACGTGTTGTGGTTAATATTAGCATCATTAGCATGTCTTTTGTACTTCATACCTTTACTGTGTAATACTGTAGCAACCCGAGGAGACGGTCTACAGGCAGAGAGCATTGTGGGGGTTTTGCTAGTAAAGGGGCACCATGACAGAGACTTCTGTGGCAGTTAATGGAGTCTGACCAGAGCTCACTTGTTTAAAGAGTTGAACTCATCCGGGACAGCAATTCAATGACCTAGTAGTGTCAAAACCCCTTACTCTGAAGTAGCTGTAGGGCAAACCTCATCCTGTTAACAATTCATTGATTGATAATGTTTGCCGACTATCAGTTAAGGAAATGATTCACAATTTGCTCGTGAACTCTTAACATGGTAAATATAAGACAGTGTCGTCAGCGCAGATACAAACGTGTCTTTGTTTCCTGCAGCAGCGCTCTCTCCAGCTCGCAGTCCATCGTCTACATCCCGCAGGACATCGTCCGAGCCAAAGAGATCATCGCCCACATCAACACGCTCAAGACTCAGGTCAGCTACTACGCCGAGAGGCTTTCACGAGCCGCCAAAGACCGATCGGCCAGCGGACTGGAGAGGACGCTCGCTATTCTGGCTGATAAGGTAATAAAAACAGTTCGCTTTGGAAACCGTATTAACTTTATTTACTATAACACCTTCCTGTCTTGGTTTCAGACTCGTCAGCTGGTGACGGTGTGCGACTGCAAACTGCTGGCTTCGGCCATTCAGGCCCTGAACGCAGCACGGCCCGAGTACATCGCCTCCAAAGCATCTCCTTCCGCCGAATCGGAACAAGTAGTCCTCCGCAACGACCAGGACACGCTGCTGGCCAAGTGGAGCGGTCGCAACAGCCGATCTTCACTGCATGTGGACTGGCATGAGGAGGAGTGGGTGAGTTCTCCAGGACAGAAAATCTAGATCCACCAATGAGCTTAGTTAAAGTGCGCCAATCTCAAAGTCAACACAGGTTAAAGTGACACTATTATGTTCATTATCATAGTCATTAGTCTAAATCTGCAGTGTTTCCCCAGGCAGCCCGACAAGAGTCTGCAGTTATGTAATGAAATTCATAAACCTCACTCATGTGATTCATCTCATAACTTGTGCATCCTCCCTCGCCTCCAGCTCAGATCTCTTCCCTAATAGCTTTGCAGCTCTTTTTACTGCATCTTGCTAATTTTAGCTTCTTTTTTTTTCCATGTAAATATAAAACCCCAAAGCAGCTTCTGAGTGTTTTTTGTTCCCGTTACATTTTTCCTCACTGTTTGGCTGTTTGTTTTTGGAAAATAGTGATTCTCTGTGGAAGCACTGCCTGCAGTTCAGCTGATCAATCCCAGAGTTTATCATGTGACTGTTGGTTTCAGCTGAGTGACTTATGACTTCACTGGAGTCTGGTTCATGCAAATGGTTTATTTTTGACATTTTTTTAAAAGTGGGAAATATAAAGTGGACTTGATAAAATAGAAAAACAAAAAGCCACAGATGATTAGTTAGCTTAGATTTGGTTAAATTTAATGGCATGTGACAGATGAGTAGTTCAAGGACCATCGCAAAGTTGAATATCCAATGATTCTCTCTGCTTTTATAGCTTCTGGCTCTGATGATTTGTGTAATTTGGGCTAATTGGTAAGAAACAATACACATTTCAAACCCCGTGTTGAGAAATTCTCTACTTTAAACGTGTTTGCAGGAGAAAGTGTGGCTAAATGTGGATAAATCTCTGGAGTGCATCATCGAGAGGGTCGACAAGCTGCTCCAGAAAGAGAGGAGGCCGAGTGTCGGCAGTCAGGACAGTTCCCAGAGCGACCTGCAGGGCGGCAGCACCAAGAAAGGTAACGCACTCGCATACAGGACAAGCTAAGGAGACTTCCTGGGGTTGTTCTGATTCTGCTCTTTGTCAGCAGCGTCGTTGAATTCATGTTTCAGCAGGTGGTCTTTAGCTGTCTTGTTTTTGGGTCATTCCATAATAAAAAGTTCTCCCCTGACCTCCTCGAAATCAGCTGATTTTTTTTTTTTTATCTACAGTAACTTTCGTATATTCAGTGAAGTCATGCAAAGTTCTACCTTCATACTGTGAATATTTTTCAGAGTTACAGGCCCTTGAAGTGCTGGTCCAAGATGTGGGTCCAAGTTTCACACATTTCTCAAGGTTTAAATTTTGCGAGTGTCAATTTATTTCTATTTTAGAAGCTAGTAGTCTAGAAGATGATCCTGGTATGAAATGTAGGTAAAAACAATCCTTTCATTGTCTCTAACTTGTTCTGACCAACCACCTATCACACATGCTGATATGAGTCTTGGATGTTTACCCAGAATGCCCTTTTTTAAAGTTTAGTCTGGTGAATTCTTAGAAAAAACACATCCAGGGTACCAATGATTGTTTCCATGACTCTATGTTATAGACTTTAAACTGCTGCAGTTTGACTGTTCAAACTATGAGACATCCCATAATATTGATGCTCAAAGTTGGTAAAATTCAAAAGTTCATTCTTGTTCCAAAAAATGTTGGATGGGTTCGTCAGTTTGGACAAGTCTTGAGGCTTTCTGGACAAATGACTTTAATGCATTCTGGATCCGTTTTAGGTCGTCTGGGCAGGTTGTTGTCACTTTGGAAAGGTTTTTGCAGCAGTCTGAGGTATTTTTTGGCTATTGTGTACAATTTTTAAGGCATTTCGGACAAATTATAAAACATTTTGGCCAAACTGAAACGGAAAACACATCCAGGGTACCAATGCTTGTTTCTATTACTTTACATCAGACATTAAACTGCTGCGGTTATAAAAAAAAATGAGCAACAAATAGATTTAATCTTTAGATTGTGACACCTGGAGTGGATGTAGAATTGATTTGGTTTTAGTTTTTAACAGAACTCAAATGTGTTTTTCAGGCCTGAATATTTCATGTGTTTATCTCCTGAACTGATGGAGTTATGAGGCTCAGAAATGATGGAAAAAGTGATAAATTTGGACCCATTTCTATGTCCTTTAAGGGCCAGTAACTCATTATTTGCACTTTATAGTCACATTACTCTAAAAACATTCATATTTTTAATACTCTGGTTTCTTTTTGCTTGCTTGAGGATGATGAAAACACAACATATTGGCTAAAATCAGCTTTCACAGGCCTGTAACTGATAAAAAGTTAAATATAATTCACTTAGATGATTAGTTCACTGATTACATTTAGTATGAATTGACTCTTCTGTGGCTGTGAAAAGGTGATGGGAAAAGACGAGCTTTCTGGATCAACCCAGGAAGCATGTCGCAGGAGTCTCCATCATTACCATCATCATCTTCATCATCTGAACCACCTCCACCTTCATCACTGCCTCCATCCTCCTCCTCTGCACGTCCTCCCAGCCCTGAAACCTGTAGGTTTACTTTTCAGCTGCTTCTTCTCCTTCTGTCGCTGCTCTCACGTCATATTCAGACAGTGGTTTTTACCCACATGGAGGCAGGTTTTACTGAATGATTTGTCTTTACGAGTGTCAACGTTTTGTTTTGTGTGCGATTTCTGTCTTTTCCCTCCGTGTCGCAGTGTTATTGTAGCTCTGAGCTGAGTCGTATCTGAGATTTTATACATGTTGTGCTGGACCGGGGTCAAGTATCTGCCAAAGTCAAGTCTGCTGCGGAATAAGATGTCAAAAAAGAACTTTTACAGCTCCTGGTGGCCACTTTTTTTGTTGTCACATTTTTACTCCCTGTGGGCTCCAAGCTTAAAGCATATCTTTTTACGTTAGCCTTTAAACTTACTTAGATGTGCAGACTTGGGGGCAGAAGCTGAGGAGGATAGTGAGGGAAATATCAGACGAGGCAGTTTGGCCTCCACCTTCAGCACCCTCTATACTTTCTACCCCCTACCCAACCAGGGTTTGTATCCCCGCCCCACTTTTCTTGGTGCAGTTGGTGAGAGGCAGAGGTAGGTGATGGTAGAGCCGTTTGTGGGAGTGTAGGCAAGACATACAAGTCTCTCTTGTTAATGTTAAGTGTTAAAAGTGTTACCTTGTAATGCTACGGATGTTTCCTTGTAGTAAAGCACTTTGAGCTGCAAACCTTGTATGAAGGGTGCTATACAAATAAAGTTATTATTTTTAACTGCATTATAAAGTCCTACACCATTATTTATACAGCTCAACCATGGCTAGAAGTAGAGAGAACTTAAACATGTCTTTTATAAGATATGACAGTTGTAGTTCCATAAATTTAATTATTTAATTTGCTAAACTTGGAATCAACTTGTTCAGCTTTTTTTTCCAAGTTTCCACAAATGATACCAACACTGTAAAGAAATGGTGGCTCCACATACTATAGATATCTTATTTTTTTTTATATTTTTGCAGCCGTTACAAACTAAAGATGTTCCACCATGCTGAATGTATCTTCCAACAACTTGCTCCTCATTTCACTGTTTTTGAGCCATGCTACATTTATTTTAATGGACCAGTAGGTTTTACTTTCCTCTAAGTCTCTTTCGTCGTAACCTGATACTTTTTATATCATGACTGTTGATCACAGTTGAGTCAGTCATGGTTTTTCAGTTGTGTCAAAGAGCGTAGAATTTTTAGTTTTTACCAGAATCTGATTCGAGCAACCACTGTTTTTCCTCAATTTTTCAAATGGGCATGTAGAATAAAGTAATTCTGATATTGTCTATTGCCTGGTTTCAAAGTGCTGTGGGGCCTAAACTGATGAGCTCAGTCTGTCAGTATTATTTATGATATAAATGTGTCTGCGGTTTTTATCTGGCAAAAAAAAAAGATCACAAAGGAAAAATGATATGAATGCTTTCAGGTAAATTAAATAAAGTACAAAACTTCAGAGACTGTGCCTATAAAAATGAAAAACGGCACCTGAAAACTCTGAATTTTCATCAAGTAGCTGTTGATAATAGCTCAGTCAGTAATGGCAGCCAGGAGCGCAGAATTTTTAGTTTTTTACAGAATCTTTTTACGGCATACGGTTTGTTTGGTGGAATAAAGTGATTTTGATGAATTATCTTGATTTGGTCGCAGATGAGTAGCTCAAGGAGCGTCTGAAAGTAGAAAATTGTTTTAGTTTTTATAGATCGTAACTGTGATAAACGGTACTTATGGCAACTTTTTTCATGAATAACATGCCTCTCAAACCTGCTGGCAACTTTCGAGGTTCAGAGGGTTAATTCGTTTTCAACTTGTCTCATAAAAAGTAGGAATCGTGCATTTTTGGCGTCTCCTTTGCATGTAAAACGGTGCATTTTGGGTTAAACGTTATTCCCTTTGTGACTTCGGACTAGCTAGCGAGATTAGCGTGACTTTCATCAGTGTTTTAGCGTTAAACAAAACAGATGTCTACCAAAAATAAAAGTGAAAACAAGCGTTCTAACCTCTGTCATGATATTCCTAGCTCGATCTTTGACCCCGGTCTGCAGTGTTTTTTGTGTGTCTCTGCTGCCCCCTGTGGCTAATCATGCATGTTGCACCTCCATCCCCTCTTCCAGATGGGAGCCCCGGTGCCGAGGAGGCGTATC
>OMNN01002122.1:0-12043 GCA_900302755.1 Chromis chromis | reverse complement strand
GCGTCCACGGCGACCACCACAAACTCGTAGATGTGATTGGGCCGCTCGTAGTCAAGGCGACGGGCGGGGCTGACCACGCCTCCCGACGTGATGTCAAAGTCGCCGCTGGGGACGAAGTAAGAGAGCTCCGAGTTCACGCCGGAGTCACAGTCTCGGGCCAGAACTGTGGGAGGAGAAGGAGGGGAAGAAGGAGGAAAATGGAGGAGGAGGAGATGGAGAAGGGTAAAAGGAAGGAGAGAGGAGAGAAAGAGAAATATATGGGAGAGAGGGACAGAAAGGGGAAGACAGAAATGGTAGAAAATGAGAGAAGGAAAGCAACAATAAGAAAGGGGTTTCAGGGAGAGGAGAAAATGGAGAAGAAGGTAAATAGGTGGAGGAAGATAAAAGAGAATGATGGGAAATGAAGGTAGGACAAGGAGGAAAAAGAACACAGAAAGAGAGAGGAGGAGAGGAAAGAGAGAGAAGGACAAGACGAAAGAGCAAACAGGTGAGTTGAAGAAAGAGGAAGAAGAGGAAAAACATGAGAAAGGTGAAAAGGTGAAATGGGATAGTGAGAGTAGAGAAAAGAGCAGAAATGTAGATAAACAGAAGACAAATTAGAGAAAGGGGACAGAAATGTGGATTTAGGAGAAAGAAGAGAAAAAGGAGATACGCAAGGGGAGTAGCAAAGGTGAGGAACAAGGTGGGAAAGTTCCTCAAGGGAAGACAGAGATGAAGGGAAGAGACCAGAGAGAGGAGAGGAGGAAGAGATTTTATAAATACATTAGTCTGTACACTGTTGAATGTATGTATGAAAGTGTGTGCAGGAATCTCTATCTTTGTGAGGACAAATCTGAGTTTTGGGCATCGAAAGTGAGGACTTTGTTGCCTTCAAAGGGCCGTTTGAGGGCTCTGACATGGTTTTAGGGCTCAGGTTAAGGTAAGGGTTCCGGCAATGCATTTTGTCAACTAGGGTCCTCGCAAAGATAGCAGTAAAAACGTGTGTGTGTGAGTATGTGGTGCTGGCTGTCTGCCTAATAAGAGCAAAGCCTCGCTGAAGTCGGACTGTTTGATCTCCACCAGTCACCAGCAGCTATGACAGATGGCTCTGACACACACCCACACACACACACACACATATACACACTGTACATTATAACCACAGGTGTAATGCGCTGGTGTTGTGTTCAGTGACAGAGGGCAAATAGTTTACCAGAAGCTGCTCCACAGATCAGTGTGCTTGTGTTACCTTGCAGCAGTGAGGTTCCAGGTGCGATGCTCTCAGGGATGTTGTCTCTGGTGTAGATGGAGTGGAGGAACTCTGGCGTGCAGTCATTCTCATCTGTTATGTGGACAACCACCTGCAGGGAGCAACTCACTGTTAATATCTGGTATTTTATGTAGTATTAATGTCAGTGTGAGACAACAGATGTGTTATTTCATCACAGTAAGGAAGTAAAAAAAAAGATCATCTAGTTTAAAGGTTTGCAAAATATGATGGAAAACCTGATTTTTGCAAAAAATTGGGTCACATACAACCAGGGTCAATCCATATCAGAGCATCAGAGCTTTAGATAAATTTCAGCTCAACCATCTCGGATTTGCCTAATATTTTTATAGCATAAAATATGTATATTTATAAAGATATTTGCATAATTTTGGCTCATTTGGCTCATCGTGACATGCAGCTACATTTGGTTCAGAAAATATCACTAGTTGACCTCTTCATTATAATTTCTTTTTGTTATTGTACGTGTCTTAAAGATGGGACTTTTCATAATGGCTTCATTTTTGAAAATATATATTTCAATCCACCCATAATAAGAGACCATTTGATCTACTTGTGCAGTATTTGAGATTTTGAATTAATGGCAGAATGACAAGTAAGAGTGAAAATATCAGGCTTTTATCTTTATTAGTTTCTGAAATGTTGTCGTTCAAACATAGCCTCAAATTTTAATCTCTGAAAAAACGTGCTGAAAGCGGATCAACGGGCACTAAAAAAAAATAAAAAAATTTCGGAAAGTAGTACATGTATGAATCTAAACTTTCACATGTACCATTTCAAATATTCATCGTTTATGATAAAGAAGTTTCAAGCAAATCAGAGATGGTCTAGCAGAAGGCCCCTGATGATTTGAGATGGAATAATCCACCAGTGTTTTGACTACATTTTATATCCAACTCATTGTCCAGTACACAGTACAATGTATTTATGATCTGTTTCCTTTGTCGTTTAGTTGGAGTTTGTAGTAGTCTAGACAGTTTTTGGACATTCTAGCTGCTTGCATCAAACTAAACCCAGAAAGTGAAAAGATCAACTAGAAGATACACACCACAGATTTGATCACAGACTGATAATAACACTGATAGTGTGTGAAGTTGTAGAAATATTTTGTCAATCAGTGCTCATTGGTCCACAGAACCTGAGTCACAATCAGCAGGTTTGGAAGTTTTGGTGCAATATTAGTTGGGGAGATTTTGGCTTCAGTAAACAGTAGCAGTAAATCCCGTTTTCCAAGATAATTCATGCAAACATTATGAAGACAAATGTCTCCTGCTCTAGGAGAGAAACCCATTTCCAGCCTGTCTCTTTCTCTACATCTCGCCTTTAAACCTCCTAAAGCCTGAGCTTCTGCACCGTTGCCTCTCCCCCGTTCCCGTCCAGTTCACCCACTATCCTGAGCTGCTGGAGCTCAAACCAAAATGCTATTTTCTATTCCCATAAAGCCTGATTTAAGGGGCGAATCTGCAGACTCGACCACCTGAGCACAGATTTCCTCTGCAGCCCTGAACCTTCGACACACCCGTCGTCCAGTAATAACAGCAGGGCAGCGGAGGGCCGCGCTGAGAGGATTTAGATGCACAGCTGCTTCTGCAAACATGCACTGAATATTTTGAAGGTTCAAGTGTAAATAGTAAGACAATTGGTTATTATTTTCAGTTCAGGCCCAACAGGTGAATATGTATGTTCTAAGCCAATTCTCAATTTGAAAAAAATTTATACAAAAGAAAGAAGCAAACAAACACCTTTTGTTACTGCGCAGATACAAAAATGAAGCGCAAATTGCTCTCAGTTCTGTGGTGCAAACAGTAATCACCCTGACAACAGCAATTACTGGCAGTAAAATAAGCCGCTTTTATTGTATGCAGCACATGATTTGTGTGATTTCTCTTTTCCTGACAAGAAAAATGGGGGCAATTTTGGCACATCGAGTGCATCAGGAAAGATTTTAAAAGGTTTCCTTGTGCGAATGAATGGATGTCATGCATGCAACAGATGTCACCAGTATCACTGGACTTAAGACGCCTAGAAACAAGACATTTGACCACAATCTTTTAATTTAACATCTGTTCTTTGTGTATCCTGCATCCCACATATTAAGATGAGCTTCTGTATTTTGATTGGCCCATATTTTTTAAAAGTCAACACTGCAGGACAGATACTTTCCTAAAATCTGGCATTTATCCAGTGGCTGTGAAGAAAGCAGGGAAGGCTGTGATCGCGGGGCTGTGTCTGATGTCAATCAAACTGTGCACATGTGGGTCAAGTGCAGGTTAACCTGTCACCGTCTTTGTTGCCTGTAAAGCGCCTGACGGGGAAAACTGCGAGTCACCAAAAAGTCACAAACTATGCAGATGTAAACTACCACAAAGAAATGCAAAAGCAGCTACAACAAAGACCGGGAAATGACTTATAACAGGGTGAAGGTAGTGGAACCCGATTCTCAGGAAATTTTCAGTCTATTTTTCAATTTTACACGGCAGAGACAATGTGAAGCGACAAAGTTCATGGGAATCTCACAAATTAAGTCAGATTCGCTGTTGATGAGAAAAAGCACTGTACTCTCAGCAGCTACTGGGATAGAAAAAGGGAATAACCATAACTGTGAAACATTTAGACGTACTGTATTTACTTAGCATGAGAGTTTCAAAAGTTGCACTCAAATAAATAGATATTTATTAAGACTTTCATATTATATTAAAGTTAAATAAACATTATGTCAAATTTTAGACTACCTCTTCACATTGGTAACATGTCCCACTTGGTCCTAAACATACATACTGTCTGCACCAGTTGTCTTGACTTGAAACTAACTAAACACTTGCAAAACAATGATTGTGTTTTATTCTCTTTCCGCAGCTTGGGGTCCATTTCTGCCTGATTCGATTCATTCCTGATTCTGTTCCTCTATGCAATGCTTTATTACTTCAATGGTAACATCACAGAAACATAGTTATTAGCTTAACTTGAAGAAAACCCTTGAACCATTACATTTTAAAGTATACGTGACTTAATTTATACAGTATATCTCTGTGAAAACACAGGATATTAAATACAAAAAAATATTTACAGATATGTTTTTGTTTTGCTATGAGCCCAGAAAAATGTAAATTATAAAACTCTCTAAATTTGATATTTTCTGCTTTCCACAATTCCTGTCCACAACTGGAAAAGAATTCTGGTAGGGTTTGGTAGGGGAAGGTTTTGGTGTCCAAATGATGGACCAGTAGTGCAACATATTTGTACCTTATAAGTTGCCAATACTTATAAAATCTGCATCTGTAAGATACAAGCCTAAGTTTTGGTTAATGAGCAACTTTTATTACATGTAAATGAACTGTAGACCCTCGGGTCCACACACCACGGAGCGATGCAGAAAGCAAAAACTGATATACATAGACATGCATGTGGATAGAAATTCTAGTTCAGTTATTGAGCGAAACTATGTTAGAGATGTCCACATAATGAATTTCAGCCCATAGCAGTCAGCCATTGGGAGAATTTCCCATTAACAGAGTGTACAAGATGAATTTTTTGCCCAGTTGCGACAGGAAAACTCACTTACCACCCTGTGAAATTGACACATATGTCCACCTTCACACCTCCATCATCACGTTATACATGACTTTTTCCCATACAGGTGGCTAAAATGGGCTATTTAAGTCCGTAATTTGGGGTATAGTGCATCATATTATTTGGTTTGAGGTTACTATAGTGGGAGAACATTATAATATTAACTTTTAGGTGTGCCTGTGATTACCTGGATAACCTGCTACACAATAACTGTCAGAATACTAGTCAGTTTAACAGCAAGTGTCTGTATGGAGCTGTTGGATTGAATGGTGGAGATAGACTGACTGCATGTGGATGATTTTAAATGTCTGATTAGGCCGAAGGAAACACACAATACAGAAGCTACAGTGAGATGTAACATTAGCACTGAAAAAGAGGCTCTCTAAACAACACACAAACACATGCACACACACACGTGCAGGGCCTTTAGAGTGAATCAGCCAGCCAAGCTTATAGAGCAGCTGTGGCCTTTGGGGGACGCTGGTAGTTTAGCAGCTATTCTCTGTCTGTCTCAACCATCTGGACACCGAGAGCAGGTGATAATGCATTTCTCTAGATGTGTGTGCATGTGCGAGTGTGTTAATGTGAACAGATGTAGGTATCTGCTGTATAAAGTCTTCAGAGCTTACCGTGGGAATAGGAGTCAGTACTTAGCAGCCAGGTTTCTGCACTTAGCACTTTGTACTATGTGGGCATGTGTGTGTGTGTGTGTGTGTGTATACGCTTCACCCACATTTAAGCCATAATTCTGCAAACTCTTTTACAAACTCACCACAAGGATCCCGCAGCTCAAACTGCTGATCCCAAACAGGTCATATGCGATCACTGAGAGTTCCCAACTCAGCTTTGAAGCAGTGCGTTTTCACCGAGTTTTCATCATGAGAGCTTCATGAGATGCTCGGCAGTATGTTTTTTTTTTTTAGCTCTACGCATGTATAATGAGCACATAAGCAGAATAAACAGTAAATGAAACAGTTGCATCACAGCGTCTGAATCAGTGCCAGCACTTTCCTTCATTTGAAATTAATGAGTTTTCATCAGAGGGCGGCTTGCTCGACAGTCGAGGGTCAACACACCCTTGAATGTTTTCGAAATGTGTGCGAGGATAAGTCGCGCAACTGTTAAAGTGAGTTTATTCGGTTTATCGGGGGGGGCTGTGATAAAACTTACAACACTATGCTGACCTTCCAGTTCACACTGTAATACTTCGATGACTGTTATATTGCCTTAAGAACACAAGTGTGTCATTGATGTGTGAACAACACTTAAAATGCCCACGACTCTCCACCAGTCAGCAGCAGATGAATCATTTCCAAACACTCTTCACAACATCGAAAGTAATACAATGCATTTATCTTGCCAGGATGTTTTCGGTGTTACGCAGGGCGCACTAACATGAAACGCAGATAGTGAGTGGAAGAAAAAAACTATATTCTCGCACAGCATTAAATCTGATAACTTATAGAATCAAGAAGTATTTTTAGTTAACGTCCTCTGATAATTGTGCTAATGTCACATATGTATTTGTACAGTAAATAAACGATCAACTTGTAAGTGTGTTGTGTTGTTCTTTCTCAGATGTACGTCGCTTTGGAGAAAAGCGTCTGCTAAATGAAATCGTAACATGTAAAGTAAAAGTAGAGGAAAAAAGAGTCTGACTCACCAGATGTAAGCTTCTGGTATAGAACTGCCATTTTACTTTTTAAGTGGCTTTCTCCTTTCCTTCCACTATCTGCATGTTACCTTTTTCAAAATCTCCTTCACTACAGGGCACAACTATTGCACCTCCGACTAGCAACCTACATGAAAATGACAAGTTTTGTCTAACAATTTGGATCCTTTTATTGGCGAATTACCCATTTTAATGACAGTGATTGTGTCCCTGCATGCAAATATTCCACTAAAACAATTCCTCCATCATGATTCTGCAGGGGCACCATCACTACATCCTGGGCTTGGTATCGCCCAAGATGATAATGAAAATACCAGACCATTTTTCCCGCTATAAAAGAATGACAGTGAGGTGCACTCAGACCATTCTCCAGCACCGAAGCAGCGCAGTCGACATAGGTCTGGCTATGCAAGACTATTTAAGATTTAACAAAGCATTTCCTCTTGACAAAGTTCACAGGCAGTGAGGCATTGTATCCACAGACTAATAGGCACTGAGCCTACTGTGAATGTGGCCAAAGGGCACAGGTCTGTGGGAGACCTGGAAACAGCAGCAGATACATATATGTATAGTCAAGTAAATATGAGTTTCTACAAGTTGATAGTATTAATTTTTGCACACAGAGTTAAGATAAGTGATAAAAATTATTTAGTGACAGTCATCACTTGCACTGCTGAAAGCCAAACTTTGCAATTGCCAGCCAACAAAGGGTACTAGGTCACTGGTTGAGAGGGTAACTCAGTACATTTTTGAATTAACCTTTTGTTAAGTTTATTTTTTTGAATATGCAACTAATTCTATAAAATTTGCAATATATGACATATAAATCATTGTTAGTGGAGAGTTCCTTGCTTCTAAACAGCTCCTCTAGGGGAAACCTACTGTTGACTATGTATGTATGGATGTACATGTATGTCAATGTCTATGTCTATGTATGTTTTAGCCTATCAGTGCCCTACTATAGGTGCAAAAAGAACAATTACTGCATCGCTTTAAGCAGAAGAACTCAACAATAGTAGTGACATTTGTCGCTGTTGACTCAGGACTTCAGTCTCCTTCATATTTAATAAAGGCTCTCCTCAAAAATCCACTTTGGTAGAAGTCAAAGAGCTCGAACCAGATCAAGCAAAACATACATGCAAGGCTTCTAATTGCAGAAAAGATCCCTAGATACAGTCAGTGTGTGGGATGTGAGATGAGAGCACATTCCAGTTGCATCTTCACCACTGTCATGGGCCTGTAAATCTATTTATGGCTGTATATGCTTATGACTGACAGTGAGTTTGGTTAATATATAAAAGCTGAAAGATAAAAGCTCTGTGGTTATTTCCTGGAGGCAGTACATAACAGTGATGACAGAACTGCATGGCTAAATCTGACAACATTTGTTTGTAAGTGAGTATCTATCTGTGTGTTTTGTAGTGTAGGCTTACCTCTGCCACACCACTGAGGCCGGTGTCGGGCTCGGAGGCTCGGACCTGCAGGGTGTGGAGGTTGTGACCGCTCTCATAGTCGACAGTCCTGGTGAGACTGAGTGCACCACTCTCTTGGTTGATGCTGAACAGATTCCCAGGATTCACCAGCAGCATGTAGGACAGACTCTTCTTCTGGAAGGAGATTGCCTGAACCACTGCAACACTGCATGGACACAAACAGAAAGGCAAGAGTTAGGGGGTCACCGGTGATCGTAATGACAACAATGCATGTAACACTGTAATTATCCTGCAGTTTTCTTAGCAAAGTATTAAGGTCTTGAAGAAAAAAAGCCCCATAAACTTTTGTAAAATTCTTTTGTTAGCCATCTTCTTGTGAGTCAGATATAAAGATGGATCAATGTAATGTGTGTGACCAGTACATAGACAGATCCGGGTCACATTTAACCTTGCTTAACACTGCAGGTTATGAGAAACTGTTCACAACACTTTGTTAAAAGTAGAAAAAACTGCAAATTTCCATTCCATCTTCAAAAATGATAGGCCGTACTTTTCTTCTTCTTCGTTTTCATCCACTCTTCATCTTCATTACCTTCTGCTTCTCATTTTTCTTTATGCCTTGTGCCATTTTCTAATATCTAATGTAAGTTTGGGGTGTTTAACACTGTTAGTGCCATGATTGCATAGCAGGAAATGTATTTTCAGTAATTGTTGTTCCTCCGAAATGAGTGCGTAAATAGCTTCTTGCTTAAAAGTAGGAGTGGGGTAAATTATACTTTTGCATTTTATTACTCTTCTGTTGTTATTTTTATTATTTCTTTTCCTGTTCTTATATTTTTGCACTGTGTAGGGCACTTCAAATTGTACGAAATGTGCTATATAAATAAACTGTCCTTGCCTGAAAAGTAAACATGGCCACAGGTCAGTAGAAAGCTGCTCTACATTTCTGTTTCCAAACAGACTTATAAAGTGAAGAGGAGCTGTGACACACTGGTTGAGCTCCAGTGCTGCCTTTAAAGTCTGCTGCCTTCATGGATTATTCTGAACTCTGAAACCATCACAACCTGGTTAATCAATTTGTTTAAAACGCACACACACACGCAGTCAAACACACGTGAGGACGTAAAAAAGCACATAAAAGGGACATAATGGAAGCAGAGACACACAGCAAATTCATACAGAGATACACCCACACACTCTGCTCACAGGGTGGCATGGATACTTGGATATTAATACAATGTGCTTTGCGCCAGCAGCCCTGAGGGATTCGAACACACACACAGACACACACACACACTCCCCTTCATGTTTATCCAGACCTCGCTTTTAATAAATATTTGAATTTGCCACACTTTCAAATTCTCAGCCTCAGGCCACAGTCATACATCTGGGTCCTCTTCATCCATCCCCCCCATCCTTCTCCTCCTCATCATCCCTCCATCCTCCTCCTCTTCTTCTCCTCCCTCTCCTCCCCCCTCCTCCCTTCTTATAACGCAACTCCACTCTCTCCTTGTCTCTCAACCTCCCCTTCTTCTTTTCTTTTGTCTCGCTCTACAGGGCTCATCTTTTCATGCATCACATGACATGCAAAGCAAAGGAGCAGGCCGTGGCAACGTACACACACACACACACAAACACACACACGCACACATGCATACGCACAAATGCCATTTCCACACTCAGTTTCTGAGGCAGTGGAATGTAAATGATGATTCTGTAAATATGCAGGACAGAGACACAAACAGACACTTGTGTTAATAAACACCACTCACGCTAATAACAGCAGATGTAATATTACAAGTACTACTACTACCACTGTATATATAGCGCCATCAGCAACATAATTCTACACAAAATATGGGCATACAATGATAGAAAAATATTCAGGCAGGGAGGCGCAACACACAGTCTTCGTAATATTCTGTATGTGAAGCTCTACATTGCATTTTATGGGGGTGCGTATAGTGCACATAAAATGGCTAATAGTAAAGGATTTTTATGTTTTAAGGTGAGAAATTATGCGTGGCCATGTAAATCAAATAAAAAGCTTTGTCACAGCTTGATGATAGTACATTTTTGACTTTATCTCAAACATTTTGGCTGATTTCACCCATTAAAAAACACAGTCCACATGCCAAACTTAACAATGATTATGGCTAGACAATATGGTCCAGAAATCATATTTCAGTGTTGTTAGGCTGAATGACAATGCACAATATGCATCTTCATATTTTCAATGATGTGGGCTAAATTCAAGTCAAATAATTAGAGCTTCACTGGGTAAATGAAGTCTTTGAGAATCTATTTCTGCAGCTTCCAGAACCTATACTGTAAGTCTGTGAGGAGAAGTGCAACAAAATCCAAGCTGCAGCTGGCAAGATCTAGATTTTGCCATTGATGGCTCGTTTAACTCCAGTGCCTTTGGCCATTCAGTGTCCCTGCAGTATTTTTTACTGTGTTGTTTTCACAAATCAATGCTTTGTCAGCTGTTATCGCACATGCAAATGTGGCATTAAATTAGTGTAAACTTTCAAACTCTGAGAGTCGTATACGGAGAGGGAGAGTGGTGGCAGGTTTGCTGCACCAACAGTGTGAGAGAGGAGAGATGCAAACACTGGCGTGGCTTACAGAAGAAACTTATTTTGTAATGCAGCATCAAAACAGATCCTTATAAAAGTATAATTCCATCCTTTATCCTGTGTGAAAAAATAATGATCCTGTAAAATATACTGCCCAGTCCTAACAATGGCATTGAAGAAATCTGCAAAACTCTGTACCACATCCAATGATGACAGTTTTGCACATTTTATGCAAAAGTTATTCTGTTTATTCATTGCAAAAGTTGCAATATGTTGTGTTTAAGGTCCAACGAAGAATGGAAAAGATAATGATTCACAAGATGCCAGAAGGACTGTCCTGGTTGCTGAGTCCCAAAACTGCCAATGTCATATTTTGCTGTGTCCATGTCAATGCTCATAAGTGTAGGTTTAGCCAGCACTGTGTAAATAAGATACCCACTACTGTCTTCAACAGTTTATATGACTTTGGGCCGAGCAGCAGGAGCAAGAGAAAGTCATTTATCCCCACTAAACTTACTGTCTAAACAGTACAGTACTCTTTTTTGTCTATTTAGTTACAAATCTCTGCAGTGCTTCAAGGTGAAATTATTAAGTAATTTGCAGAAAGTTAATATCTTTCAAATTTCAGCCCTTCAATTTCCTTAGATCACTGGTCAGTCCTGCATCACATGGGAAACCCGAGTAACTTTGACACGGCCTAAATGGTTATGGCAGACGACTAGCCTGAAGCATCTCAGAATCGGCGAACTGGAGACAGGGTGTTAGGAGATGTGAAAGTCTGACCTGCAGCGACTCTGACTCGCAACTTGAAAGATCTGCTGCTAACGTCTTGGGGACAAATCCTCAAGAGGTTTGTAGGAATCCATACATCTGTGGGAGTGAGCTGTTTTCACGTGGACAGCATATGAGGCAGGTGGATATTACCTCTTGGCACATCAGTGTACATCACAGAGCTTTCCCCTACCTATCTGAAACACTCACATCACCTCAACTAGAGAGCACAAGCTGTCAGACTGCTGTAAGGACTCACGGTTGGCCAACAGGTATGTTCTCCGGTACGTTCAGGCTGTATGTGGAGTTGGTGAACTGTGGTGGTCGGAAGCCGGCGAGGATCGACACAGTGGCTGGTGGGCCTTTACGACCGAGTCCATCCACAGCCTGCACCCGCAGCCGGTACTCCTTACTGGGGGTCAGAGGTCGCCCAGTGGTCCTGATGTCACCAGAGCGACGGTCCACCTCAAAGCAGTCCTCACCGCCTTTATTAGAGAGGAGGGAAAGAATGAAGGAAGTTCTTTAGAAATACTTTAAACAAACAGTATCTTTCAATAATATGAATATATTTTCTCATCATATAATTCCATTATACCTGATTCCTGTCGCTTTTCAGACAACAGAAGTCTATTTCACAGGAAAACTTTTGGAATATTGCAGTTTGACAATGTTAATGTATGTCGGTTTAAGTCGATAAACAAATACTTTCTTTTTCTTAGGAGCATGAAAACTGAAATACAAGCGGGTTCAC
>OMNN01002121.1:0-11557 GCA_900302755.1 Chromis chromis | reverse complement strand
GTCTTCCTCATTCCTGCACACACACAAACACACACACACACACACACACACACACACACACACACACACACACACACACACACACTGGATATTTTATAAAAAAGAAAGAAATTTGATGGAAAATATATCTGACCAGATAAAAAAAAAAGATACTTTGTTGGATATTTTTGATGTTTTCTATCTTTTCTCTCTGATATGATTCAGTTATTGAGTGTTAAACATTGAATACCTACATCTGCCTTAAAAATGCTGGTGGACTTTGTAAAAACCAGGAGCAAAGATGGAAAAAGCCTTCAGTGTTCCATCTAGGAATGCACGGTGTTGGATTTTCTATGTCTCTTATACTGATAATTTCCAACTCATTTTGGCAATATGCATGTATTTTCCCCACCTATTTGAAGAGATCATCAGGTCTCTCCTGCAGTAAAGTGGACATAGTATTATGTCCACTTTTACTGTGACGGTTCACTGGCAGGTGCAGACATAAAATGCTAAAAACTAGTTATCTAAAGGTAGATACATGTTTAAACAGATTTGTAACATTAGCCTGACAGACATTCAATTTGGGCTGATATTTCATTTTAAAGCGTTTTTCAATCGATACCAATTAGGCTGATAACATCTTGCGTAGTTTCATCCCACAAAATCTATTGTATTATTATAAATATATTATATATATCACATATATTTCTTTTTGGTGTCTCTGCAGGTGGGATTTGGGTTGACAGCTGCAAAGAAAAAATAGAATTCAGACAGAAATACTTTAAATATACAGGATTTTATTTCATTTTATCCAACTGCAATGATGTGAAATGTGTAAAAACTACCAAAGATGAAAAACATTTAGCAAACATATGTAATTGACACTGTGACATAAAGATGAGGCTCAGTATTTGCAGCTCTTAATATGAATGAAACAAAAGACATCACAACACTGGATCGATGTTTCCTGTTCAAAACGAGTGATGCCTGGAAAACACATTTAGGCCAAAAGTGTTTCTTTGTAGACATTCACTGGTTGTGCAAATGACTTCCAAGCTGCAGTCCAGTGGACGTAAACAGAGCTTCCAATCCTTGAAGGAAAGCACTGATGAGTGAGTGAATTTACACTTCAAGGGTTTCCATGTTCAGCTCCGTCTATCAGTCGTCCAGACTCTTTACTGGTGTGTGTGCTTGTTTGATGAGCGGTCTCAGCACCGTGCCCTCGTTTCTCCTCTCGCTGTCCTCTGTGTAGAGGTTGTGCTGATGAATGTATTCTAACACAGAGTCTGGGATCAGGTATTTCACGCTCCGACCTCGTCTCAGCGCTCGCCGGACCTCTGTGGCGCTCGTCTCGTTCCTCACCCATTCCCTCACTAGGAAAATGTTTTGTCTGTGGCTGGACAGCGTGTCCGACTCGTGCACGGCCCGCTCAGGCTGCATCCTCCCTCGACTGACGCAGACAAGACCGAAATGCCCGACCAGCTCTTCCACGTGGTCGTCCCGCCACAAGCCTGGGATTTTAAAGGTGTCGAGGAAATCAGCTCCACATAGAAGCTTCAGCTTTGGAGATGCGCCTGAGAGGAGAAGCAGAACTAAATCGTGAGGGGGAAGACTTTTCAACCAGCTAGGCTATTTTTGGGTATTTACCATAAAAGAATAAAATATGAGAAGTATATCACATAAACAACATATAAAACAGGTTGTTGGTACAATGAATGTACATGATTAATAAATCTACTCTAAGTCAGTTTAAAATGCTTGCAGATGTAAAGAATGTCTCATAAAAGTACCAACTGACTTCTTTGTTTTCTATTCACTCATCAGTAACCTGCACAATTCCACTTTAACCTTTATAGCCTCATTGGCTTCCTTCAAACGATTTTACCCCAAAATGATTGCTCTGTGATCGGGCCGTTTACTGAATCATTGATATTTCAGTCCTCATTCTGTGTCCTTTTTCTGAGCAATTAAGATGGCAAAGAGTGACATAATCCTCAAGTGGTGCTAGTTTTGAATATGTGGAAACAGTCCAGTGAGTGTTTGCCAGCTGGCTAGTCCACAATCACACACACACACACACACTCTCTCTCTGTCACACACACACACAAAAATGTAGTCCAATAATATATCACTGAAATGCCTCCTCAAACAGTGTTCATACAACCGAGAAGCAAAGTTTGAAAATTGTACGCATTGGCGATGTGAATATCAAAGAAATAGAAAGTGAACATTCTGGTCTGGACCAGGCAAATAAAAAGTACAACATGATTAAAATTGACTTACTAGTTCGACAAATTACACAACTTAGATATTCATGGTGCTGGAGGCTAAAGCAAATCGCATAATAACACCAATTATTCAAGGAATTCGACTTTTACATAAAAACTGTGTGAACTTGTGTTAAGAAGACTCACATAACCCACATAAATTGGAATAAGAGGAAGACTGAAACAGCCAGGAAACTTAAGACTTTCCATCACAAAAAAAATGTCAGTCTTTGCCAAAGGAATACATATTTTATCTGCTTCATCTCTGATGAGATCTCATGGGTCTTCCAGCCCAATATTCTATTTTTCATAGATTTTGTCATCTTTATGCAATGTAGTGTAAAAAAAGGCTGTTGGACCCAAAAGATATCCCTGTAAATGATTTTTTGATAAATCATAGATAATCCTCGAAAATGTTCCTGAATACTGATTGGCCAGCTTTCAGTTATATAACATATCATTCTCACACATGTTGTAGCTATGCATTATTAAGTTTTTTAGTCCTGTGAGCATTTATACACACAAACACACACACACAAAATCATTAATGCTATCCCTAATACTATTTAACTACTGTGAGTCAGGACCACAGGGCACCATTAAGCTTCTACTTTGCATGTGTTAAGCGCAGGCACATTATGTGGGATTAATGTAAATCCTTCCCCTGAAACAGTGCTTGTTAAAGATCTAATATCAGGCTAATATCAAAAAGACTCTGCATCCTTTCTAGCAGCAATGCTAATGTTAGCACGCTCAAAACATGCTGATATTTGGTAGCTCTAATCTCTACCATGTTCACCAGCTAAATTAAGCTGCACTGAACACAAAGCACAGCTGAGATGAAGAAGAAAGGCACCATAAACCAAAGTTAAACTATGACCTGCTGGTGGCACTAGAGGAAAACTCAGCGGATCACCAAAGGATTTCATCCCTTGGGGGTCGTGAATGTCTGCAGTCCATCAAGTGAAGATGTGTCAGTTTGGACCAAAGTGATGGATGTGAAGAATTCACAGCCAATATTGAAAATCAAAACTAGGTTTGAGCTACCTAAAAACAGTCAGTGGTCAAAAGGTTTTCAAATCTGATCCCAAGTTCTCCACAATAAAAGACACTTACTTGAAAGGGGAGTGATGTTTCCATTGGAGTCATAGTGTGTCCCATTGTTCTGCTCATACTCTTTCAGAATACGTCCATAATGATGCCTGCCCAACAAGCAACAAGGAAGAAAGACAAACTGAGACTTTTCATTCTTTTGTTTTTAAAATGTGAATATGTTTCACTTCTTCATTTGTTTTCAGCAACTATATTGTGTCTGTTTGGTGCATTAATTAGGATTTCACTCTGTTTATGCATGTGCTCAGGCAGCTTGTTATTCAGTCCAAACATTATGCTAATGAAGCTTTACTAAACTCAGAAGAGGAGAAATAGCCATAATTCAGACAGGAACTTATAAAAATAGATGAATGAAAAACTACACTGTTTGCAAGTAAAGCTACTTAAGGTTGTTCCAGAACTTTGAATGTGTGTGTGAGAGTGTTTGTGCCGGGAGTAAGATGGTGTGTAGCGTGGCCTGCTAACAGCCTCAGGACAACAGTCCACTTCATGCCCTGATCAGGCCTTGTGCTGTGTTAAAACGGCTTATCGCCAACCAGCTAGGAGGAGGAGGTGTGTGTGTGTGTGTGTGTGTGTGTGTGTGTGTGTGCCAGTCATGAGTGGATTGAAAAATGGGAATCAGGGAAGAAGGAGAATAAATAAAGGAGTAGAAAGATGCAAATGATGTAAGTGGGTGAGCCACAAATATGTACACTAGTGCTACTCAACTTATGGTCCGCGGGCCAAATTAGATCGCCAATAGGATGCCGTCTGGCCCGCTGACCATTTTCTAATTGACAATGAAAGTAAAATGATTCGCACTGGGAGTTTTTTTTTGTGTATGTTTACATAGTAAACGTTCAAATATGTCTCTTGGCTGTTACTCAGTTCACTTGAAAATAAATAATTTTCAAAGAAAGATGACATATTGGTTTTAATGTTTATTGATTTAATCTGATAAACACTATTGTTTGTTTATTAACTGGTCCCTGACTGTCATTTCACTAAAGTGGCCCCCGGGCAAAGCAAGCTGAGTACCCCTGATGTGCACATAACATACAGTGTTTGTATGTATACTGAGTGTACATACAGTGTGAATAACACATTTTCTATTGGATGCTTCCCTTGAGCCAAACAAATGTTGTATTTCTCCCCAGTAAACTTCTGTGACAATGAGTGAGCCAACAGTCAGCTGCTCCTCTTTCAAGTCTTCTTACTCAGAATGCTGCACCTCCTGCTTGCCTCTCTGCAAACAAATTCATGTCCCAGACAGCCTTTTGCAACGGCTCCGTTCCCTCTCCGGCAATGAATTTAACAGCCCGTGCCCCTAATTTCACCCCATGAGAAACCCAGACCTGATATGGGTCCAGACTAGTCTGACGGCCCCATAGAGACTAAAACCCATAATTTAAGTGCAGGGAACCTGGTAACAGTCTGTTACATAAACAGTTGAAGCTGGCATAATGAAGGGCTGGCAGAGAGGCAGCAAAGCAGAGTGCATCTCTGTGAACGGTCGTCTCGTGCATTAAGACCTTCCATGATGTGGCATGCTATGAAAACAGAGGATGATTTTCCATGCAGTAATTTAAGGTTTAGCTAATGCTGAAACTGCAAATCCTTAAGAGGAACACAATATTAGTCTGATAGGAGCAATCAGGACCAAATACTTTAACTGGAGACACCAAATGTAGTTTCACAATGTTTGATCACTTGCAGCAATAGCATTTTCTCCAAACTCTGCACAAATGACATTTTTGTGAACTAAATCTCCTTACTGATTAAGCACTGAAGCACTCTGTATTAAACAGTGAACAGCCAGAGAATTATTGAGTGCAGTCATTAAAAGTGACTATAATAGTGGATGTAATTATCAGTGAGGTGCTTTGACAAAGGGTGATAGAACAGAGGAAGAAAAAGCTGGTATAGCCCTTCCATTTCTTGCATGTTCTCCACTGTATATACAGAGATACGTGGACATTTTAAACCTAATGTTGCAGTAAAAATGTTTTATACCTCATAGTAACCACTGTCTCTGTCCAGTCTGGCTGCTGGCTCTCCCATTCATCAACTGTGACCCAGTTGGAGCTCTGCAGCGCCAGCTTTGCCATTGCAATGCGATGCTTAGCCAGTACCAGGCCTTGCTTTCCATAGCCGTCACTCACTGGAGACACGATGCCACCCACCACCTGGTACTGGCCTGAGGGGAGAGAAGATTAATGCAGTGTTTCTGGGTCAGGATGGCTGATAAATAACTGGAATATAATTCAGTAGACAGAGGAATCTCTTAAAGATACTGATGTTAATACCATTAATGCTTCGTTAGATCTCACGTTTGATGACAAATTCTGCAATTAATCTTTATAATGAAATGATAAAGATGCTTGATAATGGCAAGAAGAATCAAACAAAGTAATTACTTATAGCTTATACCGTGCAATCAATTTTAAGAGTCTAGAAACAGCTTTAAAGAGGCTTAAAGTTTGCAAATTTACATTTTGGTAGGGGAATACAGATTCAAACTGTGCTCACTCTTGTTTTTAAAAATAAAAGTTAAAAGAAATGTATTTGCAGCACAAATGTTAAGTAAAAGGAGAATAACAACAGCTCTTATGTGCAGCTTACAGTCATTTCTGAAGGTTAACCTCAAGCTAGTCAGCTGATGTCTTAAAGGTAAGGGTTTAAAGGGAAACTGTAAGAGCATTAATGTTCCTGCGCACTGAAATGCTGCACAGTGCATCGATTCACAAAGCATCTTAGAATGAGAGAGCTGACTCAGGACCGGTATAATTCTTACGGTATAATGATGTCATTACGACCATGTGACCAGGCCAGGGCTCTTACTCAGAGCAGCTTTAGCACGTAAATGGTCCTGGGTTTGTATAAAAAGAGGCTGGGACTGTGAGGCAGCACACAAAGCCAAGAGTGACTGAGCTTTTTCAAAACAAGGGTGTCAGTAGGTTCAGAGAGATTTGCACATGTTAGCACTGTTTGTATTGTTGTAAATGACCAATAAAAGTTTTCTTTCTGTGACCCATCTTACTGACCGTATTTCAAAAAATAGACAAAAATGGGGAGTGTTAAAGACCTCCAGTGAAAATCTCTCTCTCTTTTAAAAAAAACAAACCTTGTTAATATGTTTTCGTATCATTCTTCTTCAGAATTAGTTTGCGGTTCAAACATGTCGAATTCCTCAAATATTACAACAAAATGTATAGGATGGAGTAGTTTAACAGTGTTTGAGCAGAGTCGTAGCTGATGTGCTTGAGCTGCACAGATCTGCACATTTTAGAGGAGGAACTGTGTAGAAGTACATCAAAGCTATTTAAGGGCAGGAAGGACATATTTTCATGGAAAAACATTTTTTTTAGGCCACTAGTGGGGCAGGAGAGCTCCATTACAAGCTGAAAGCATCAGTCATGTTCTGGTCTTATAATATTGCTATGACAAATGTGTGACAAAAACCCTACTTTCACAACCAGCAACAGAGCGACATTGGCATTAATTTGTGGTTATGGTAACTTGGCATGTCTCAGGCCTAATCCACACATACACAGGGATAAAACAGTCTTTTCTATATATTTACCTCCTTTGTTTACATGAGGCTGTGCTAACCTCATTAATAGAACTTTTTATATGTTTACAAGTAAATGTGCAGTTACTTGTCCACTATATTGAGGAAAAGAGTGGTCAGAATCAGTTCACACATGTGGTTTCTCCTTCTACGATGTGCCATTGTTGGTAGACTACTGGAACAAGTAATAGCTTTTTCTCAGTCTTCTGATTGGCCAACGTGCCTTTAAGGTTCAAGTTATTATATTGCCTGTTGGTTCAGCACTACAGTTATGTTTTTGCATTTTCATGTGGTCAAAAATTTGTTTCAGAATGACGTAGTAAAAACCGTTTAACAAAATACTCGTGAACATGTGGACTTTTTGTATTCGACCAGCTTATAAAGGTAAATATCTGCATTGTTAGCTTTTGAGGTACAATTCAATACGCTTTCAATCAAATTCAGTGAATATCTCCTCATGGTCCGCTTGCTTTCCACTCGGAGGGCAGTAGGAGCAAAATAAACAATACATCTGTCCCATGCTAACTATCTAAACATGTTAACTGTTTAAATGCCAACAGTCTTTCTCTAGAATCAGGGATTCCACCTTTAACTTTGTATATCTGCTAGCTGGAGCTGGACAGATCATACATAGGGTTTGTTTGTTGCTGCAAGAAATTCAATCAAACTCAAAATCAAAACCAGTAGATTTGTAGGCTGTAAAGTGAGTCTAACAAGCTCTGAAGAGCCGCAGAGTTGAGTTGTAATCCTCTGCAGGCACATCATATTTCATAAAACACATTTGATTAATTGCTTCAAGAGAGAGTATTACTCAGTGAGCTTCATTTAGGGAACTTAGAGAAGCTGCTGTTGCACTGAAGGTTGTCTAAGAAATGACATAAAACATACAAACAATTAGTGGATTCAGTGTCAGTGGTGTTTGGATCTGACCTGTGCTGTGCATGTGGTCTCTGGCCAGCTCGAACAGCCTCATGTGCTGGTTGGTGATTGGATTAAAGGACCCGCAGGCCAACAGGACCAGTGGAACACGACGGCTGGCCATCTTGGTTCACCCTCTGACGCTGGGTCAAAGAACCTTGGAGGAAAGTAGACAGAGTTATGTGTCATTTACATTGTGTGAGTCAGACGATGTGACACAAAGCTGACAAGACGTAAGGAAGCGAGAGAGACACCCAACCTGAAACTACAAGTGCTGGTATAAACCCCGCCACAAAGTGGAAAAACCTCAGAGCCATCTTTCAATCGGATCTCAATTTTGAACATCACATTGGGAACATATCTAAGAATGCATTTTATCATCTGAGGAACGTTGTCAAAGTGCGACTGCTTCTCTCTTAAGCCAATACAGAGACACTACTGCTTGCTTTTATTACCTGCAGGATTCACTGCTGTAACATTCTGCTATGTGGTCTCCCCAAGAAGAATATATTTCAATTACAACCGCTGTAAAACTCGGGTGCACATGTGTTGACTAAGACCAGAAGGAGGGCACACATTACACCATTTTTAAAAGCCCCTGCACTGTCCACCTGTCTCCTTTAGAACTGATTTTATGATCTTTTTATTGGTTTATAAAACTCTTAATGGTCTTACTGATTTATCGGATTTGCTTTTATCCTATAAAGCTTCGAGAACCCTCAGGTCTTCTAGGGGCCTTTAAATTAAACCCGAAGTCAGAACAAAGACCAACAGTGAGGCATCCTTTTGTTATTATGGTCCACATCTCTAGAACAGACTCCCTGAAGACCTGAGGGCAGCAGAGAGTGTTGATATTTTTTATACATTCATAGAGTTTAGTCTGTTTAATCTGTTTTTTTAACAATTAACTTTTCTGTTGTTGTCTTATTTTGCTAATCTGAATTTTTGACCTATCCTGCCTCTGATATTTCCTCATTGCAAATCTATGAGATTTATGTATGTTAGCAGCGCTTCCACTCTCCCTACATTTATTGAGTCCTTCTTTTTCAACATAATAAATAGTCTGAACTACTGATTAGTCCTTCTCTAGAATGTTCTACAGGTTGTATGCAAAAATATTAAGGTTGTATGTATCTAAAAGCCCCTGTTTACTTTTAAGTACCTGCTGTGTCTGCTTTTAGTAAACACTTGGCTTAATTGCATTAACTTTAACCTATTT
Source organism: Chromis chromis (assembly GCA_900302755.1). Taxonomy (NCBI): domain Eukaryota; kingdom Metazoa; phylum Chordata; class Actinopteri; family Pomacentridae; genus Chromis; species Chromis chromis. The sequence goes on along the minus strand of OMNN01002121.1, from coordinate 2,508 downwards.
GTCACTAGTTTTTTTTAATCTCAAAGCAACTTACAATGTATGAGTGCAGTGTAATATATAGTAGGTGGCCCCACAGAGAGGCAAACCCACTGCGTTCCTATTCTCTATCCATTTATCATCAGGACACCAAATGCGCAGAAACGCTGGTAAGAATAAAGGTGGCAGCGCTTTGCAGGAGTTGGACACTGCAGTGGTGTTTTGTTTTAATGTCCACGTTTGTTTGTGTAAAGAGCCTAGAGGGAAATTAACAACAGCAACTGTTCAGCTTGATTTAACCACCCACTCTGGCAGGCACCCAGCCAATATCTCATTTCACTTTAAACTAACCAGCTTCCTAACCTCCTACAAGGTTATGTAACTAGTTAACTATATCTAAACTTTTATTCACACTACATTTTAATCTCAGTCTGAAGCTATTATCTGGATTTTGCACTTGAGCTTTTTCCCCAACTATGAAAGCCATTATGATAAAAACCTTCAGGCTTCTGAGCAGACTAATGCAAACAGTCCTTTATAGCATTTATATTTCGGACAAGAAACTGCACAGACACGGGCAGCGTTCTTCCTGCTATAGAATGGGCTATTGGGAGCTGACTATGCAAGGCAGTAAATGGTTGCTTCATGTACAATTAAAGCAATGTATGCTTGACAGCTGTAACTAACATGCCTGACCTCGGTATGGGAGATCTGTGGTTCAAATCCCGTTCAGGGTGCATGTGTCCAGGCACCATAGTCATACTAAACTATGGGCACAGGTGGCACAACGGTTTAGTCCGTTAGTAGTCTGGGCTACTGCGGATTGAACCCCAATGCGGGCCATTGTTAGGGCCCTTGACCAAGGTCCTTAACCCTTACTGCTCCAGGGGCGCCGTACCTTGGCTGACCCTGCGCTCTGACACCAACTGGGATACGCGAAAAACACGATTTCACAAATGTTAAAATGTATTTCGTGACAATAAAGGTTTCTTGTGTCACCATATTTAACAGAAATCTATGCCCTGTCTTGTTATTTCTGAGCATTTCATAAACAAAAATGTATTACTAACTCTGGGTAAAACTTTTATTTTTCTCAATTCTTATCATTTCAGTGGCTTAAAACCACTTTGGAGGAGCCAAAAATTCCTCTATGCAGGAAGTACCCTGACAGCACTGTAAGAGAATTTCTAAACTGAAGTCCCTGCTTTTAAACAGGCTCCTCACTTTGACGATATATCCTATTAGATCCACCAGGATATCCTCCATGAGATTGTACCATACCATTTGGCTGTACTGCATTTGGGTAATCAGCTTTCCCTGTAACAGCCAGATGATGTGAAGAGCTGCATTTCTATCGGCACTTTCAAAACCAACTTAAAAAAGTTTGCTGAAAGCTGCTCAACTCTGCACTCACTGACTTTGATATTTTATTCTATCCTGTGGTCTTCGTGAATTGTATTTACTTGACAAGGATGCATTTGTTATGGGCTATTGTGTGTAGTGTCTTACTATGTGTTTTGTGTGTTCTGTTCTCTATAATTTTGTATTTTGTTACTATACAAATTGTATTGTTGTTGCTATATCTGGGGCCTATTGTACATTGATTGAAAGATCCAAGATCATCTGGCTAATCCAGAATCTGCTACACTAATTGGGTAGTTCAGCTTGTTAAATCCACACGTGCTTTTGATTAAAATAGCTGGACTCAGTCATCCTGGATGATTGAATTGTGGGCATCGACTAGGGAAACTGATCAGCGACTCTGCCATGAGGAATGAGATGATTTGCATTCAAGGTAATACAACAAAAGCAGCAAGTAAACCAGAAAAGAGGCATAAAGTTAAGTAATAATCCTCCTACTTTTGTAATGATAATATTTGTGTAATGTACTTTTCCACCGCAGTGCAGCAAACAAAGTTAAAACAAGAAAAAGAAAGAAAAACATATTTATATGGTTAAAAAAAGAGAGCTATCCAATGTTGGAATAAAAAATATGACAGTGCAATATAATAATGTAACAAAGGTCTGTGTAAGTGTATGCTTAAACAAATAGGAAATTCTATTCAACTTATTCAGATTAATAATAGAGAGACAGATGTTAAGTAGAGCACACACACACCTCTGCATTGGCTACGATCATAGGTACAAGTACTTCAGGCCTGACATCTTTTCAGCTGCACTAGTTGTCACTGTCAATGGGTTCTCCTTGTGTTTCAATGAATGTTGCAACTTTCTGCTGATATATTTCTGCCTGACAGTGTGCATGCTTTCTGTTCAATTAAAAAAAAAAAAAAAAAGTGTTAACATGTGCTATTCAGACTTCACTGTCTAGCTCCAGCAGCCACATCCACGTCTAATGCAGCAGATAAATGATTTTTTTCAGGTGAATCGTTCAAAATTTGATACAAGCACCAAACTTGGCACAAATACTCCTTGGGGGTTACCTTTTTGAAAAAATACACTGGCCACCTGAAATTTAAGATGGCTGCCATTTTTTCAAGATGGCCACCATAATCAATACTGAAATATTAC
>OMNN01002118.1:4050-19552 GCA_900302755.1 Chromis chromis | reverse complement strand
GAAATAACCCAGAAAATATTCACACTTAAGAAGCTGTAATCCCAGAATCTAGACTATTTTTTATTAAAGAATTACTCAAACTGATTAATTGATTACCAAAATATCTGATGACTAATTTACTAGCTGACAGCTAATCAATGACTGTTTATATTTATATGTCACAGTAGAAATTGTGATCCAGGATAATCGCCAATGGTCTTAGGACAGAACCCGATCGCAATCTGTCCTAGGACAAACGGTGATTCTACCAGGACAATAACAACAAACCATAAAAAAATATTATATAAGTCTCTTAATTATGGTTAGGGTTAGGATGAGGGTTAGGATGACGGTTATGGATGCAAGAAAGGCTGGACAACCATGTTCAACAAAGTGCCACCCACATACTGTTGGAGTCAGAATAGACTGTAAATAAGTATAATAAACTCATAAATGGGAATGTATTAATTTGATCATAAAAGGAGCGTTTTCTTGCTGTATTTGTAAGAATATTGTTGTTTCCTTTATTTTAACATCATATCATTAAAATAAATTTGAGTTTGTCCTAGGACAGATCCTGATCACAATATATTCTAGGACAGTTGGTGATTATCCTGGATCACAATTCAACTTTGACATATACATAATGAAAAAATACAATATATAAAAAATTAGTCAGCATAAGGAATACTTCCTCTTTTGGTAGGTAAAGTTAGTTTTATGGGTAATTCAGGACTGCACCATTTCAACATTGTGATATTACAACATTTCCTAATATTCTAAATGCTTCTTTCATCATCATAGTACTATGCTTTAATCCACACACCTGAGACCAGCCGCTCACGATAGCATCACTCTACAATCAAAAGCAGCTTTTTTTTTCTCCTTTTTTTTTTTGGCCTGCTGTTGCTGTTGAGTGCCAATTAACGAACAGTGTATTTGTTAATAGTTTGTACAGTGTTTGAAGGTCACATTTTAAATCAGCGTGGCTCTCGTAGTTAATGAGGTTAATTACTTTGGTAATAACCTAGGATCACATCGCGGTCAATATTTGTTTTCTAATTGCTTTCAGGTTGCATAATAATGATACAGTCCATCAGTTCCTGTCATTGTGTAATTACTGTAGGGGATGTTTAATTATATTCAGAATAAACACGCATGCCTTTTGAAAAATGATAGATCGTGTCTTTTGAGAGGAGGGAAAAATTTACTTGACCTGCTCATACAGCTATACATGATCACAATCACATTCGTGGGCATTTGGGAGAATTTTCAGCAGGAATTATTGGGCTACGGTACATGTAGTCTACAAAACATAATAACTACTTCTCTTCTGCAAATTTCCCTCACTATAAGTTACATATCCTGCAAATCAGACTTCATTTGTATGTCCTGAATTCCTTACGCTGGCAGTGACTCCAGGAATGTTATTCTAGCTACATTACAGCTTTGGCTGGCTATCTTAGCATTGTTCGTTTTTTGAACAAGTAAATTGAGCAATAAAAAGGAAATGCTTATTGGATATGTGAGATCAGATTTTCTTTTATATTTTTCTAAACTTGAGCATCATGTAGGGGATTAAAATCCACGCGTTGCAGACACCCTTAAATCCACCCATCCGAACAGTGGTCAACAGTGCTTCTCCTGCTGAGAGAGAGTGCAAGAGCAAGAGGGACTGGGATGAAAAGGGGACTTAAAACATGCTTATGCATAGCAACTGAGGGAGCAGTCTGTGAGAAGATAGGATAGGCAAAACTAGACAACTAGACAGGATAAAAACAAGAGTGATAGATGAGGCAGAAGAGAAACAAAGACAGATAAAGGGGAGTGAAGAGTACAAGAGAGAGAGAAAATCAGTCGGAGTGAATGAAAGAGAGACAGAATGAGCTGAGGAGGTGGATAGGGAACTCGATGTCCTGTCTCTGGTACGTGCCGAGGGAGACAGATTTCCCGGCGGAGTGTTCCCAAGTGTCCCCCTGCAGTCTGTAATAGGATTTTCCAGGCTACAGCAGGTAGTCTGTGAGGGAACTTTGTTCATGGGAGCTCACAGATAAGGGTTAATGCAGCCCAAAGGTTCCTCCACTACACAGGGCGCTCTGGGAGTCTGTCGCTCCCTCCTCATCTGCCTGAATTGTCAGCACCAATCCGTCACAAAGGATTTCTTCCTGCAAAACTCAGTGGCCATTTCTGACATCTCCAACAAACTAATTGTTGTCTCCAACCCTGGCAAGCCCTGTGAAGTCCTAACGAGTTAGCGTCTTCTGCACAGATGAGAAAAAGTCCTGCAAAATCAATTTCTCAGCTGAATTACGCTTTGTCATAAGCCCAAAAGAGGAGAGGAGAGGAGAGGAGAGGATGCCAACTCAGACCAGGCCAGAGTCTCTTAGAGGAGGGTTTGTATCATCCATATTCTCTCCTCTGATTATTCTCTTTCCCCAGGCTGTTTAATGGCTGCTTCCATTGCCTCCTAGACCACTTTATGACAGGCATTGTAATGTCTTTAGAGTTCTGGGCAGCCTCTGATTGGGCCATGCAGAGCTTCTCTCCGGCCTGAGTGACAGTGGGATCAGGTCCAACTGCCACCCAGGACACAGAGCCATAAATCATCCTGCTGGCACCGGGCTCCACTTCCTGAACAGCTACCAGTTCCTGCAGGGGACAAAAAGGCCTTTGTGGGCTTTAGGCAGCAAAAACGTCTCCTCTCTTTGAGGAGTCTGAGGTTTATGAGAGATGCTGAGGCAGATTGTGAGGAAGAAAGTTTCCACACATACTCTTACTTTCTCTGTCATTAAGTAAGTTTAATGAGGCTATGACTAAACTGCTGCTAACTGAATGTGAGCACCTGTTGAACAGCAGGCCTAGATTAGATGAGCCACTGTTTGTTTACATGTGTCGCCATGGAAACCTCCCACGGGCATTACTTCACTAAGATAAAGTCATTAGCTTTCAGTTTCTGCCGGAGCCCAACCTGGCGATTTCATCTCCGTTAATATGAAGAATCAGACTGCCAGAGCTGTGGCGGCCCTCGCCAAAGGTGGCCTCCCTCCATCCCTCCCTCCTTCCTTTACATTCCTCATTTCCACCAGTCTCCGTCCTCCCTGTGTGTTTGGATGGCTCCACCTCACTGTCAGGCTGTGAGGGACGGCTGTTTTCCTTGCAGGCCAGATCAAGACAGGAGATTGGCCCCAGGGGGGCCGAGGATGTGAAGCTTCTGACACGTCCCGTAAATCTAGGGTGTCCCATCTCCACTGCTCGATCTGCGCACCGCAATGAGAACACCAATGAGGCGTGAGGATGAACATTCCTCAACCCGTTCTCACACACAAACCCCTGGGTTTTGCTTGGAGAATAATACCTCGCTGCCCCTCTCTTCTGACTAGTGAGCTGTCCACCTCAGCAAAAAAGTCTGTCTTTCCACCCCTGGTGAAGTAAGCCCCCCAAATCCAACCTTGTAGCCATAAAAGTTTTCACAGGAAGGCTGCTTGCTTAGTGCATGGTCTTGTGTTTGTTTTAAATGATGAATATGGAATGGTGTGTTATTCCAGTGTAGCAATTACAAACTGCCCATGTTGATACACCTAATTCCCCAAATCCTCTGCCATGTCTGTTTTAATCCAACAGCATGAAACTGGCAAACCTCCGTAAACACAAGCCGTCCAACCTTCACATCCTTACACACATCTAGGCAACATATTACTCCCATGTGTGAAGCTGTGTGTGGGGTGGTTATGTACTTTTTGCACACTTTTGCTTCAATGGTTTGCAACTAAACTAAGTGTCACAGTACTTTTGCTGGGACGCCACAGTATGGAAAGATCATTTTTCTTAATACTCCTTAAAGTATCTGATGTTTAGTCGTTCATCTTTCACTTGGTTAATTGTTTGCACTGTGCTTTATATGTGTGTCTGACCCAATTTGCAGAACACAGACAGGTCATATTAAGAGATAGGTGAAACTGAGGTAAAGGGATTGATAAAACAATCGACCTGAAAAGCACACTGACCAACCAATAAGCGAGCAGACATTCTGGGCCCCGGCCAGCCCTTGTGGCCCCTTTTTTCCTCACCCAGCCAGCCATGTTAGCCACGTTAGCCAGATTTTTCACCCAAATGGAAATGCAGCCTGTCACTTCCACGCAGCCTCCAACCGCTCTGTCTGTCCAATCCGTCACAGCGCGCCAGCGGCCGCGCAAATAGGCCTGCCACTCTCACTGTCATCTGAGTAACGAATGTCCCATCGTTACCACAGGGTGGGACCAGGCAGCACTCAGGTCCACTTTCGCTCCTCCTCAATTTTTTTCCTCCATCCTCCTCCCTCCTCTTTCTCTCGCGGCCCTCGTCCCATTGATGAGCGTTTTGGACCTCTCTAGGAGCTTAAATATGACTACGTGTAAGTGTATATGTGTTTGTGGGTGCTTTCCAAGAACACAGGAATGTGTATTTATTTATTTTTTTTCTCTGTGCGATGAATGCTTCCCCCCGATCTCCCACCCCATGCTCCAATGTCCCATCAAGACTCAAAAGCTGTGGTATAATGGGAGCAGGGGTGGGATGAAATAAATTGTGTCCTGGACTGGTAACCTAACAGCCATCATAAATAATGTAGACCTATTTGAAGGGGAAGATGGGGCATTAGAAGCTATTTACACTGCAAGAGCCATGCTATCGATCAGCATGGGACGTCCCATAGATAAGAATGGGATGATGTCATGGTTATTTATGGTGATTCCTGATGGTAAGGCTACAAAAGGGATTTCGGGGCGACAGCATCATCAGTTTTTGGGGTGCGGGGGGGTATGATGCATTCTGTCATCAATGGAACAATCAGCAGGGTGGTTAAGGGAGGGAGGGCCAGTGGGTGCATGCCTCTGACATGCACATAACCTCACACATACAACCACGGTCCCACACATAAAGACTCACATAGACCTAGATAATAGCACCTGCACACACAAACACACCACATGCATGAGAACACACACACAATGCTAAGATAAATGCCACCGCTGTGATTAGGGTCTATAAAGAGCAGTGAGAGGAGATAGCTCAGAGGAGATTCAGTACATCTCTGTCTCCCTGCTCCACATACAGCAGCATACATACATGGAGAGCGCAATAAAACACTTGTGTTCCACCAGTGTGCTGTGCAGTGAGCCAAAGGCCATATTCAATACAAGTCTGAGACAGAATTACCATTCAGGGATCACTGGTCAGGTCAGACGAGTACATGAGCCTCAGTTGTATTAGATGAAAATTTAGGAACTGTGAGACACGGAGACTGGCTTAGGTGCGCATTGGGATTTTACTTGATGCCGTACATTCTGTAGTGGGAGAAGAAGAAACAGGAAGGCATCTAGAAAAAGAACTCTGAGGTGGAAATGCGGTCATTGGTCACGTATGACATATGTCCTGCAGACAGAAATGTGATATTTGAATGTTTGAAGCAACATGAGATAGCTAACGGTATATTAGTTTTAAAACTGCTCTAATATTTCATTTGACAAAAGAAACTCTTTAACCCTCTGAACCCCAAGCAGTTTCTGGACATTTTTTGCTCCTGTCACATTTTCACACACTGTGGGCTCATTTTTCACTGCAATATAAAGTCCTGCACCTATGGCAAGAAGTAGAGAGAAGTCAAAATGTTTTCTGTGCTGTATGACACAGTTATAATGCCATAAATCCTAAAAAAAGAACAAACAAGTCGAAATTCATTGATTATTTATTTTACTAAAATTGAAATACCTGGAATCAGCACATAAAACATTTTTCCAAGTGCCCACAGGAGTTACCAATACTGGGGGGAAAAATGGTGACTCTATACACTAACTACTTATATGTGTTCCTGTAAAGCAATGAGTTACTCATTGCTTTACAGTTGTGCCGAGGAGTGCAGAATTTTTAGTTTTTTGCAGAATCTGGTTAGAACAAACGCTTTATTTTTGAATTAATGAATTTTAAAATGACACATTTTGATGAAATATCCTAATTTCAAGCTTAAAATTGTTCATCTTTCCAAATGAACAACATGTGACTGATTAGTAGTTGAAAGTCTGTACAACATCAACATCTAAAAATAAAAACAACAACTTGCCTTTCAAACTTGTCGGCAGGTTTTGCTGGTTCAGAGGGTTAAAGACAAAGACTTAAACGAAACAGATCAAACTTGACCAAAGAGGAACAGTAGTCAAAAATAGATGTGTAGATATATGAGGCATTGATTGGCTTGTCTCATTTTTGTTTATTTAGTTTTGTTGTATCTACCTGGTCATGCATTGCCATTGTAGAAAGTCAAATATTAAGCACATACAACAATATATGTAAGAGTGTGGCAACAATATTCACTGATGTACATAGTAAAATTTGCTTGATTCTTTCCATTGGAATATACAGTGTAATATTCATTGCCACGTCAGTCAATCACAATATGCCAACGACAAAGAACATAGAAACACAAATGGACTTGAATTTTCTGTCATACTTAGACTGTGAGTGGTGCGCGCACACACACACACACACACACATAGAGAACATGTACAAACACACTTCAGTCTCCCATAAGCTTTAAAAATGGTTAAATCGAGAGAGTAAGAAGGATAAAACTACAGAAAGAGAGACTCCCAGTGCTGAGGGAGGTGTGGTGGGGCAGTGGAAACAGGAGAACAGGAGGGGAGCAAAAGCTGGCACGACTCCACAGTGTTTTCTGTCGCTGGCCCCTCGGAGCAGGAACATTATTGTGAATATTAGTTCAGAACTTCTGGCACCCATCCAGACACCGGCCTCTGCCTGTGCAGGGGGGGTTTAGCAGCAGGGTTCGAGCCCCATCATACACATACACACACACACACACACACACACACACCACTACTGCCATTAACCACCACCACCCCCCCATCTCCTCAGCACACTCAAGACTAGAAAGGCTCCACAACAACAAGATGTGTGGAGCCTAAAGTCCTGCCCAGCCCTGATAACAAGTCCCAGCTTTTTAAAAATAAGCAAACACATGTGGCCGTTTGATGTCCCCCTTATCTCTGCTAACTTTAAATTCTCAGAGAGTTTCTCCAGTGAGATCAAATTCAGTAATTAATCTGCTTGCCTTTTTTATGAATTATTATTGAGAAAAACTTTTCCTCAAACTCAAAAGCTCACAGCTGTGTCCGTGCACCATTGGAGTTTCCGGCAGGCTTCTTTCATGCTGCTAATGAGAAAGTGGCAGAGAAGCCTTGAAAGGTCTGCTGAACTCCGTGAGGACTTGTTTCTCTTAGAAACATTCAAGTTGTGTTGTTCTTGGATGAACAACGAGGAAGTATACATGTGTTTGTCCTAAAATGAGGTAGCGTTAATTAGTTGTCTTGTTCCCTCTTGAGTTTGAGTTCCAGATCGGACATAGTCTCATGTGACTAAAAGCAGATTGGCCACCAGTTTCAGTTCTATTAGAGAGGAGAAGGAATTGAGCTTAATGGGTAAAAGGAAAGAAGATGACAGCGATAAAAACTGACAAAAACTAAGATAAATAATTATAATCAAGTTAGAGCTTCAGGTGTCAGTATTCCAAAGCAATGATGCTACCAACAGACAGAGGCAGAGTTGAACCACAGTAGCACAAAGACACTGGAGTAGGAGTTTGTAAAAGTGGAAAGAGCACCTCCCTTCTAGGGGAGGAGGAGAGTGCAGGGATCCATTCACAAGGAATATGGAGACACAATGCATCAGGGTCAAAGCTGGGTCAACAAAGTCCATGAACTGCACGGTACAAGTGGTGGCAGGCAGCAGTAGCTCTTCAGAACAGAGACAGGTGAGCTGTTAGCATTATCTATTAGCATTTCTAATGCCAGAGGAATTCAATGCAGAAAGGTGTTCGGTTAAGGGCACCAAAATGTAAGCCCGTCCTCTGCAACATTATATAATTGTACATCCACTTCCCAATACGCTCTCTGTGTGTATTTGTGCTTGCGAACACGTGTGAGTCGCTCAGAGTGAGTTTTTGATGTGAAAAGATTTGCTAAGAGCTTTTTGACAAAGCCATCACAAAGGTCATGTATCTTTAAGTATCGCTTTCACCTTTCACCCATGACCCCTCAGCCAGCCAATGCAACAAGGGAGCGGTGTTACCATGGTAACAATAGCAGTGGGTCAGTGAAGGGACAGATGGGGTATAGGTAGTGTGTACATACACTGTGTACTGTACACCCCATGTACACCCCATAATGGTATAAATGAGTTTCAAGTACAGTATCTGTATCTGTCTGTCAGCCTCTGCAGAGAAGCCACATCATCCCTAATGCACTTTTACCCTTTAAATAACAGGCACCCCCTCGCCATCAAACAAGGCCAATGTGGATGAGTCTGCGGGCTCCGAGGTCTTTATCAAAGCGTGCCTTGGGGTAGAGAGAGAAGAGGGAAGTCAGGGTTTTGTCTCTCGTCCCCCCACCCTTTTGTTAGAGTACCCCCCGTAATAAATCTGGATCTGGTAAATAGCCCATGAATAAAGGGAGATTTTATCCTCAGTGGCACAGGGAAGATTTAGTGGGCAGAAGCAGCGTCGCCTCTCTTCTGAACAAGTACAAAGTGGTCACTCAGCGAGCCTTAAGAGGTATAAAAAGCCCGCGGTAGTTCATTAAATCTCCAGCATGAAGATGGGACCGCTGTGGCGGTGATTTACGGCAGTCAGGTGCATATATCGGCGGTGGCATTCAGCCCCACCTCTCATTCTCTGTCTGCCCCAATGAGGAAATAACTAAGCATGCTGTGCTATTTATTGGCTGCATAGTTGGGAGACACACAGAGAGAAAGAGGGGTTCAGAGAATGGGAGGCGGACAAGAGTGGTGTTTTTTTCAGCTCTTGTTTCTCTTTGTCATACTCTGAATAGGAGCAAGAAATCATACCTGTGTCTTTCACATCAGTGGAGGGCTCAGAGGGTAGAGGTCAGTTCATGAAGCTGACTGACCCTTACTGGCTGTTTAGGTTAGGGGAAACATGGAAATGTGATTTCACTGCCATGATTTTAAAGGATTTTTCAGTTATTTACTTTAATACAGCGTGGCATTAAATGGCTCTGTTAACAAAATCCATTAACATTATGAAGTCGCCTCTCTGAGAAATCACTTTGGAAAACATTATTCAGCGCATCTGTGTTCTACATCATTCCATGCATACCGACTATATCGCTCTGGTAGCCTGGTCTTTGTTTTATGTGGACTAGACACTTCATATTTGGCTAATAACTGGCTCTTGGAAACATTTTCCCCTTAACTTATCACCATTATAATAATATATTGTTGCGCAGGTGATACACTGATGCATACAAATCTGCCTCATACTCTGACCTTGCTGTAATCACTTCACCTTATTATTTGCCAGATTAAATAATAAGTCACACTCTGTCACCTTGAGGCATTTATTATGGATCCACTTACGATGGGGAACATTAAATATTTGTTTCCAGATTCTTCTGTGCTTTCTGTCAGTGATAGGGCCTTCACTTACTCTGTATCATGTTTGTCCTGTTCAAACATTCATGCAGCGTATACCAAGGCAGGGACGTCGGATAGAAAGTGCAGTGTGTATCATCGTAATCTCGGACACAAAGGACATTGATAATGCTGTCATGGAAATGAGCGATGTTTTGATTTGTGTTGAACATGTCTCAGAAAGGCAGGACAATTACCAGCTTGCTGCGTTCTGCGGTTCCAAGCTTATATTTAAGCCTTTACCCATGCAGGCTTTGGTTTTTCTTGCATTCCCAAAAAAAAGTTTGCAGTATGCAGCCTGGATGCTTTGTGCATTTTTAGTTGGACTTCACTCTCAGGCTTTAGAAATATCACTGGAATGTCATTTCATCATCTTAATAATAGATTTCTTTATAAAGTAGTTTTTTTTTTTAAATTCCTGCGCACACTCATTCCTGACTCTGATTCAGAATGTCATGTTCGCTTAAACAATCTGCAAAGCAAATCCGTTAATCTCCTCACCGAAGGACAGCATAAGGGCAGATAAATGCCATTTACCATGGGAGCACTGCAGTATGACTCCCCAAATAGGATGATTTAGACTTGTATTAATCAAATTCAGAAATGTCAAGTTTCCCTCTACTTTATAGAGTTCCCCTCTTTTTTTCCCCCCATTTCTATTTTCTTCCATCTCTGCCGTTCCTCTTCTCCTCTTTACCCTTCACCCACCTTTCTTTCTCTCTCATGTCGGTATAAAGATGTAGGGCCTGATCAGTGGAAGCTGATGTCCTAATAGAGAAGTAATGAGAATAGATCTGCTGGCTGCCTGGCTGTCTGCGTGTCCCTGCGTGCCGCTGTGTTCAACCACTTATGAAAGACACAAGGGGGAGAGTGTGATGTGCTCTGGCCCTTAGCACAAAGATAATATTCACTGTTTTATCCACCTCTGCCTGACAAATGACTGTCATTAATCAGAAAGTCCACCCAGTGTGTATGCGTGTGTGAGTGAGTGTGCATGGGTGGAAAAAATGGAGGATAGAGGTGAATACTGAGCATGTGCCTTTCTGGTATTTGTACAAGGAAGAAATGCAAACATGCACACACACATACACACACACCTTCCTGATCTGGCTATAGATAAAGATAAAGGACATTCACTTACTCGCTGAAGGGGTTGTTTAAAAATTTGGTTCACCTTCAAGCTGTGTGCAGTGCAGTGTGAGTAATACGATAGAGTAGATTTGAATAAAGTAAAATAGACTCTGAAATGTTAGTGGGAAAAGAAGAATCGAGCATTTAGAAAGCAAGGATTTAGAGAAAGTGAAAGAGGGACAAGTGGGAGGGTAAATAAATGTGGAGGTTAACAGGCACAAAGGGCTGGTGTGAGGACCAGTTGTTAGCCCTCTCAGTACATGAGGTGGCAGAGGGAGAGAGGGCCCGAGGAGGGCCTTTGTGTGAATGAATGCGTCTCACCCTCCAATGTTATCATGATGGTGAGTCATTAATCACAATCCTGACAAAATACACAGTGACCAAGAATCACACACTTGGCAGCCAAGCGTACACTCGTACACAAACGTGCACACACATCATACACAAGGACATACAGCCATCTTACACAAAATGCGTGGGGGCACGTTTGTGTGTGTTGGTGCTTGTATTGCTCTCTAATTCACCTGCTCCGCTTAGACATACTTCACATCTCCCGTGGAGAACAGCAGTGATTGCCAGATAAAATCTAGTACAACCACAAGTAAATACAAAGAGCTGCTGGAAAAGGCCCAAACTGTAGCGTGGAGGAAATGTGCTCATTCTGATTTATTTGCAATTTATTTGTACCAAAATGTCTAAGCCTTCTTTGTGTTACTGCCACAAAACATCTACCCTATACCACCTATACACAGTAAGTACAAGCTACATAAAATTCTTTACTAAATCAAATTGCTATAAGGGAGGTCTAAGTAGCTTGCTATGATAGGACTTGGCAAACCTCGAGCTGAGAGCTGTTGGCCTACAGAGCTGGTATCCTACACAGAGGCTCTACTCTCTGAGTTGGCTGTTGGCCCTGGTCCTTCCCTCTGGCCTCAGTTTGGCCTCGGTCTGGGCCTGCTTGTCCCTCACCCTGCCAAACCTCCACCACATCCCCGAGGAGCATCACTGCATCTCTGATCTGCACCACTCTGCTGTGTTTTGCCAAGTACACACTCCAACTGCCCAACCAAATCCAGGCATGACCTGACAGGCACACTGCCCTGACTGTGAGCAGAGGCTAACCCCAAACACAACCCACCTCCTCCTCTGACCTTCTTTTTCTTTTTACATTTCAAGGCCAGATGCTGATATTTTTATTTGTCTCTATCTGCTGCTTTTTCTGACACTCTCTTACGTACAAATTCAATCCAAAGTCATTTGACACTGGCAGCCCTCTCATATGCACTCATGCCAATAACAGAACAAATGACTTTATGTTGTGTTGCATGTTGTCATAGTGAACTCTTTTACACTCCTCATTTACAACTCTCTAAGACTCTTTTTTTCAGTGTCCCAGTAAGTGAAGAGAGTTCTTTCATTTGCTGAGGCAAAGGTCCCACCTTTCCCATATTTCGTTTTCCTTTTTTTCCCTTCTGTCCAATTACATCAGAATGAACTGTGAGAAATACATTTTTGTCCCTCTTGTGTTAAAAAAATCTCTTTCTTTTTTTGGTATAATTTTTCTGCTAATTAGTTTAATTGTTACACTGGATTAAGCACTTGAGCAGCTTCAAATCTGGCAATATTTTATAGCCCCTATTTTTTCCATCTCTTTGTAACTTATTTAGGAAGAACAGCTAAACTCAACTTTTGTTATCACCTGTCCACTGTCTTTCAACCTTTTGGAATGTTTTTAGATGCTGCCTGTAAAGGACATAAATGTGAATGGGATAGTCTTTACTGTTACTCTTCTAATCTTAGTTTACTTGGTTGGATATCTAACCCTGCATCCCAGTTAGGCTCCACTAAATACAACCCCTCCAACCGGCCAAGTTCTTTTTGATCTGCCACCCTCCCCGTCCTTCTTGCCCCTCCTTTCCTCTCATATTGTGAGATCACAGAAGCAACAGTAAGCCCAGAGTGGGTAAACCCCAACTGGGATATGCCCACCAGGGAGCAGCCTGCTGCTGGAGCTGTTGCCGCAACAGCTAAGCTGTTTAGCTTCAGGAGACCGCTAAGTTACTGTGGTCACTCACAGGAGGGATCTTAGTCCCTGCTCACAGTCAAGCAGCATATAGAGCAGGCCATTCAAAAAGATAGAAGGAAGAAAAAGAAGTAGGGAAAGGTGAAATGCTGTATACATCTCTGCACAAGAGCTTTTACTGTTGTGCACCAGCAAAATTAAATTATGCATCATGCAGCTATCCTGCTGCCATTTGTGGTGTTTTTCAGTGACCTGCTACTCTATATGACTGTACATCGAAGTCAACTCATTCTTCCTCTTTGCTTCCTGCCTGTCCCTCATCTCTGTTTGTGGTGCCCATGTTTGTGTCCATCAGTCAGACAGTGTCCTGAGAAAAATGTGCAGCCTCCACATATGAGAGCATTTAACAAGGCTGTAGCCGTCGTGTTTAATAGTTCTGGTGATGATAATTGTGGGCTGCGTGATGGCTTGCTCGTTAAAGCCACTGCAGTAAGAGTGGATTTCAGGGCTGTAATTGCAGCTTGTTAGGATAATGCCAATCAGGAGCTTTGGCCCGACTCAACGCCCATGTGTACTCACTGTGGCCTGGAGTTCCTGAAGGCCTCCTTGCAGGCCCTCTGTGCAGCAGCAGTAACATCTTCTGTTAAACAAAACCATCCAGTGGGCACATTTTATACAGCATGATGTTTTGATTTTATATGGGCTTCTTAAGAACCAATTTTTGAGGTTTTAGTGACATTTCACAATAGTTTCACTTGCTGTTTTTATTTCCCAGTTGTTAGGGGACTCTTACATTTTGCTTTATTGGCCCATTTTGCAAAATACCTCAATTTCAATTAACTCTTGCATGTCAAAGAGGAGTTTTAGTGTATTTGGTTTATTTAATATTAGTTTGCTTTACTTACCAGTTACAACCAAATAAAAAGCACATATTTCTTTCACATTGAGAAAAAAAATGCGGTAACAGGCCACATTCTTTGATAGGTTTAAATATCCTCGGCTCTAAAAATTGATGAAAATTGCGTATTCGTTTATTTTCAAATAAAATTTGCGTTTGGGCTGGCATCGCTTTATACCCAGCGTGTCATGTTTTAGAGTTTGAGTCAGAGCCAGGATTAGCCGGGCCTGGAAGTGGAAGCTCTGATGTGGCGTCTGTCCCTGTGTGGGGGTGCATATAGCTGCACATGGCTAGTGTATAATTTAAGATTTCTGGTGAGCTAAATGGCACTTTAGCTCAATAGCCATCAATATGGCCGCTTGTAAAATGTGTCTGAGACCAGTTGGAGGCTGGCTGGCTTGTTAGGTGCTGGGAATGTTAGAGGCAGGTGGTGGAGGGCCAAGGCCAAGGTCCATATGGATCTGATCACAGAACAGTAGTGGCAGCTTATGGGGTTTTGTTGCTTTATTCTAGCACATGGTGTTTCTCTAGTTCCTAAAGTCAGTAGCTCTGTTTTCGTGCATGTCTGGATATGTCTTCTTGCCTCTCTTTTCTGTTATGCCTCACTGTGAGTGTGTACACATCTGTCTTCCTGTTTCTCTTCTCCTTTCCTCTATATTATTTTCCTATAATACTAATATTACTTTTTATATCCTTTCCCTTCGGGTTTAGTTTCTATTTTACAACTATATAAAACCATCATTTTGTCAATATTTTATGTATTACACAACTTTTACAAGTTGTTTGCAGACCTGAGCTTAATGTTTTGGAGAACATCTGCAGCTTCGTGTGGAAGCATCTAAAGTAAAGAATGAAACCGTCTTGCTTTCCAGACCGCCTGACTTTTAATCACAATGTCATGTTTTCAAATGAGCTAAATGAATCCCTTCTCCCCTCTTTGTCTCTAACCTCAAATATTTACTGTTGGCGTTGTCTGTTGGCGGCGGGCAAGGGAGCAGGCGGGTGGAGGGTTGGAGGAGCGCACAACTCTGCAGTGTGCCTTGGCCAGAGAGGCAGAATGTGGGCCCAGCTCAACCCAGCCCCGAGGGCCCGAGTGTGTAGCCGAGCTGCTTAATTGAGATCTCAACGTGACACTGAGTGCTTGTAAATTACAATGTGCTAGCCAGACAAGCTAGAGAAGCCTTGAACTCAGCAGCAGCCCCACAAACATATGGTATGCGTGTTTGCGATTGTGTATGTGTCCGCGTGCATCCCACTGCGTGTTTATGCATGCAGTTGGCCGGCCTTACTTTTTGCAAGTGCTCATTGTGCATCGTTATTATTCATGCTTCCCTATTCCTTGATATGACTGTGAAAAGTTACCAAAATATCTGTGCCAGCTTGAGTTATTACAGTCATGTAAGCTTTCCTTCCCCCTTTCCTAAACCACCAATCCACTCTTTTCAGTAAAAACTTCCCCCAGCCTTGCCATCGAATCACCCCACCCACTTCTTCTGACTGCACCTCCCCTTTTCAGGCCTGTGTTAACACCCACTAGATGATTTTAAACAGCATGTCTTTGTAAAGCCACTTTGTATTACATGTTTAAAGCACATAGCAGGGTTTCATTTCTAAGGTTATGTTGAGTACCAAGTGTAATTTGTATCATTTATTTATACAGGCAAGGTTGCATACCTGTTAATAGATACAATAAACCAGCAGAAATTAAAAAACAAAAGCAGAAACCAAGTAATTAACAGAACAGAGTAACAACAATGAGCAAGGAACATGCTCAATCAAAGCCGTCACCGGCAGGTAGAGGGTGGTTATTGATTAGACTATAGAATGCACACCTACACACACCTTTCACACTCTAATCATGTTATAGGAGACTCACAAACACACACACACACACACACACACACACACACACACACACACACACACACTGATACCAGTACATAGCGTATTTCTGTTTCCTTATAAGGTCAAACTAACCCCTCTGTACTTCTGGTTTG
>OMNN01002116.1:0-12362 GCA_900302755.1 Chromis chromis | reverse complement strand
TCTTTAGTGCATCTCATATGTGGTGTCGTCAACAAGTATTCTGTATCAATGTGAGAAGTATCGTGTACTAACATGCAAGTGTGAATGGATGCTATAAAGAGGTACTGTAAGCAACAAGGAAGACAAAGCTGTCTAACTCTAGTAGATAGTTTGATGTGGAAATGGAAAGTAGCAAAAGCCATGCTAAAATGTTTTAATTATGCATTCAGGATTTTGCTCTAAAATCGTCTTGGGAGATTGTTTTCTGTGGTCGCTCAACAATTAGTTCACATTTTTCTCGTGTGTGTATTTGAGTTTGGCTTTTCGTGTTGAAACTGTGGCTTGAAACTGAACAATATGGCTGTCTTATTCCCCACCAAGCTGGAAATAACTTCTATAGCCTCTGACATGCCTATGAAGAAACACACTTCACTGAAAAGGAAATAGAGATACAGAATATCTGACCAGTTTGAAACCAGGAATGATGTAAGCACAAACGTCTAGCCCCCTCCGAAAAGCTGTGTCTGAGGATTAACTTTAACATTTGTCCTAAGTTTCCTTCATATTTGCAAAACACAAAGCCAACATCAACACTATCCCCAACTTGCACGTTTTGATTTACCTTTGGTTCAATCATGTGATTGTAGAGCAAGGTCACTAAAATAGACACTGAAGCCAGCACAAAACTCAACAAAAGGCATGCTACCTAGGCTTGGTTATGTTTTTGTTTTTTTGTTTGTTTGTTTGTTTTCTTATTCTTTCAAAAATGTATGTTTCATGTATTTTCTTTTCTTTGTTATATATGTTGTTGTTTTTTAAATGATGGTATTGCAGGGGTTACTTTCCTTTGAGCTGAGAAATGAAGTATTTTTTTTCAGTGGAGTCTCATGAGTCCCATCCTCTTTTTCTAGACCTTTCTGTGTGGAGGTGGAGGCATTTCAGCTGGTTGAAGTTGCGGTATGGATGGAGAGGTATGCCTTTTAAGCAGCATGTGCAGGAAATTGGAGGCCGAGAGGAGGAGGATGAAGGAGGGGTTTTTGCCTCGGCCGCTCTGGCTGTGTTGAGTCGGAGAGAGGGTCCTGGGACGTTGAACAGAGGTCCCTGCTCAGGTTGGTCACCCCAGGGAATGGACGTGTTCATCCTTTCTGTTCTCTATGGCGTTGGGATCCCGACAGGAGCACTCATCCCGTATGTCACAGGACATGGGGAAGGGAATCACCTGGGTAGAAGAGAGGGAGATATTAATTGGGTACTCTACAACCCAGTTATCCATTCTGGGCATCCATTACAGATGCATGTTGGGTGGTCACTGAAATCCTCAGTAATAAGATCCCAAATGTCAAAAACAGTAGGGAAATACACCGATCAGCCACAACATTATGACCACTGACAGGTGAAGTGAATAACATTGATCATATTGGTACTATGTGGTGTTTTGCTGGAAAACCTTGGATTTTGGCATTCGTGTTGATGAGACTTAGACACCCAAATAAACATTATCCCAGAACAAGCCCACTACCTCATACAAATGGAAATCCCAAATGTCACTGGCCTACCCCCACAGGAAAATGCACCCCACCACATGAACATCTTGAGGAACATGACAGTCGCCCAACATGTTGATTTGACCTCCAAACTTCCTAGACCCCATTCTGGATGCAGGATGCAGTGGAACAAGTTTGATTGACAGAGGCCCCACTGCACAAGCCAGAGTACCCAAAGGATCCACTGCCATCGTCCTGGTGCCAGACCCCATAGGACACCCTGAGAGGTCCTCTTGTCCATGCCCAGTGGTTTAGAGCATTTTTGACCACATAAGAGGGACCAACACAATATTAGGCAGGTGGTCATAATGTTATGCCTGATCGGTATACATATAAAACATAGTTTCTTTATTGTAATGGTGCTGGTGTGAATAAATAGTGTGGTGGTATGTAGATAGTAGAAAGATGCCATGACGCAAATCTGATTTGTCAGCTCCATGGAAGCATTATGTAATCAAAAATAAATAAATAATAAAAAGTGAAGTTCCACTGAAGTTTGTATTATTACAGCGGAATCCTTCCAGCTGACATTGCATTAACAGTCTTTTACCACCTCTCGCTCTCTCTGTGTCGAGCCAGCCTGCTGTCTTTCTTTCTCCTTATCATTGATGCAAACCAGATTTTCGCAAATGCCAAACAGGTTTGAAATTTAATTGGTGTGGATCTCATTACGGCTGATTTGTCTTGTTTTGTGTTGGGTACATAAAATTCTGTGTACAAAGTGTACCTAGACTCAGAGTTAAAATGTTGCCTCAGTGGTGTTACTAGAGTAACACTTCAATACAACATCAATTTAGAATGGGCAAAAGAAGACACCTGCGAGCCACTGGGAAGCAACAGTTCTTCTCATGGTGAATAGATATGTGACACCGTCAAGTGCTATGGAAAAAAAAAGTATGTTATTTTTTTCCCCCTTGACATCTACCATGAACTCACAGTGGGAGAGTTTTCTCCTTTTGCATTTGCCGCCCAGAGAAGACCCATTTTATATCACAATCTCATAGTATCACGACAATAGATATCGCAGTTTCTCTAAAGTCAAACTCAAATCCTGGAGGTGAAAAAAAGAACCGGAAGATCAGCGGCCAATGCCCCTGGCTTTGATGTCACTGGATAACGTTGGCAATGCGTCACCAGCACCAGCTGCTGCTGCCTTGTTTGCTCGCCTCTCGGGGGGCCTGCTTCAGCTGTTTGGGTACACAAAATGTGTCCCCCTTCTCCAGGCCAAACAAGAAACACATGTGGTTCAAGTCATGGCAGGCAGGCAGCAGACCAAGGACATGTCTGCATTCGTGTCCTGGTGGCTAATGTTATCAATCTGTGGGAGGCCTGTGGTCAGTGTTGCTTTTTCCTATTAGGGCTAAGTGGTATTGCCTTTTTTAAACAATGAGTGTACAATGTAAATGTAACAACAATACTGGCCAATGCATCCAACACAAATACATAGTTGACAGCGTGTCTCATGCCAAAGACAGCTATTAGTGAAAGCTATCTGGCTGCTATGGGAGGGGATGTTTCCAGGGGAGGGTCACAGCACCATTATCTGAATATATAGTAGCTGAAGTATAATTACCAAGACCTCTTCTGTAATGCCATCTCACAAATTGCATCATAAGCTAATATTATCTCAGGGGGTTAGTTAGGTAATTACTGAATGCATTAGCAAAGAATGACCAAGACATTAGAATTTCTCATCCACTGAAAGATGCATTCATGACAACAACAAAGTTTTGGGACTCTGACTCACTACTTGGCTAAAATCATAAATCCAAATTCAGCTTGTTTTGCTGGGTATTAATACGACCTTATTTTCATTTGTGACAGACTGCTTATAACTCAGGCCAAATGTTTTCAGTGTCTGCTAATTTTCACAGACAAATATTTCTTCATAATTAAAAAAACAGATCCTTTTAAACTGATATTGATCTAGACAGCTCTGACCACCCTTAAATAAGTTCCTCAGCTCAGAAAATCCTCTAATAATGCAGTGATGTGAAAATTGGGAGAAAAGGAACATGACCATGAATGTGAAAAAAAAAAAACTTTTGACAAGGATTAATTTTTTTATTTATGTATTTTTAAAAATAAAAACCTAAAATAATGAGCCTGTCTTACATTACACCATAGTTGCGCAAAAAGTATGTCATGAAATTGGTTTCACATTGAGCCCTGGATTTCAGCGTAAACTAATAAATACTTAAAATATAAAATGTTATAGTTGCTGGTAAATGCAGCACACAGGAAACAGCAGCAATAGTTTGTGAGAATTGGGGATTTATAGACAGCAGGTCTGTGGAATGACATGGGGGAGCATGCTAGTCATTGAGGAGCAGTGACGCAGGCTCCCCTTTGAAATGGGGTATAAAATACGTTGTTTGTGTGTGGGGGTGGTGTTCCTAATGCGAGGGCCAGGTGGGCAGTGCCCAGACTCCACTGAGAAAATGAGGCCTACGTGTGACGACTTTACAAGCCCAAGGCCGGACACACTTCAGAAACAGTTGTCAACTGCACGACCAGTGCTTCCTCTGTGGCATTTCGAGGCCAAGACCACGGGGCTCCTCACCCCGACCTGACTCTTTGTCAGTTTCATTACAATATCTCTCACTTTAACACTTTCACCATGTTTCTTTTAGAGTCTCTTCCCTATTTACCTTGCTTTATTACTCCCCTCTCTCGCAGCACACTCTCGCACTACACGTCCCACCTCCCACCTCTCCTGTGCACTTCACTTCCCCTCCAAGGCCACTTCTGTTTATCTCTCTATCTAGAGAATGATGGTGGGTGGCAAATTTGACATGGTTTCCTTTGACCTTGACCTCCAGGGTGGCTGGGCCAGCTGCCACATCTGGCCCTGACTTAAGGTTCTCTCAGGGTGGCTGGGAAATGGGACTGACTGGCCTTGTGGGCCTGGGGGCCCTCATGCTGCCGCATGTCCCAGGGCTAGAGGAGGGCTGGGCGAGGACACCCACTAACAGCAACATGAAAGCCCTTCTGAAGAACGCAGACCTTGTCAGAGCCCCATCCTTCCATCTCAGGAACAGGTCAGAATAACACAGAGTTCCTCTCTACATTTCTGTGTGTGCAGTATGTGCGTGTAAGCCAGTGCTTAAAGGAAAGAAGGTGGTGTAAGGGGCACAGGGTTGGGGAAAAGGGAACTGGCTGATCTAGAGAAGCATATCGCACTGTTCATTAACAAGGAACTAAAGTTATTAGAGCGAATTAAAATTCGCAATGTATTAGTCAATCTTCAAAGTATATTTAGAAGCCTCTTAACACAGATCTTTAGGATTTTTTAAAACTTATTTCTGTCTACATGAGTTAAACAACACTGTAGTGCGAATGGAAACATAGTCCGTTCATGAAAGGAGAAAAAATGACATCTGACATCTGCTCCAGCCGACACATACATCCACAGTCACATGTCACATTAACAAGTCCCATGATTTCAAACACCCTCGCATGACAGCACAATCACTAATAGCGTAGTGCGAGCCCTAAAATTAATCATTAGCGTGGAACACATCAAATAAATCAGTCTATTGGATCGATGAGCCAAGCGGTCTGAGAACTTCTAAGAAAAATCCGTCTAAGAAAAAAATTTTGAAGAAAAAAAAAATGCCGTAAATACAAAACTTGAATGAGAGCAACAGAGAGAAAAGTGAGGGAAAATAAAAAATTTAACAGATCAGATTTGGAAGGAAAAAGAGCAAGTTAAGTGCAAAAGAACACATTACTGAGTTTGGCAAAATAAGTGCAAGCTCTTGGCGTCAGCCGACAGCCAAAACCCTTAAAAACTGTAGGGAGTGTGTCCTCCTGGTGCGTAACTACCTTTGCTCAGCTGTGTAGAAAAGCCCTGCTCCCTCTTCCACATTATGCTTCTCTTTTCTCAGATGTATTTCACCCATTCCACCCTCAGCCCCTCTCACACACAGATAAACACATAAAAATGCTGATTAAAGGAACCTTTGGCTTTGCGTTGTTCATTTATCGCTTTTCCATAAACTTAAAAAAGGAGGCAAAAAAAAGCTATTACTAATACAGTCTTGAAGAAATACCCCTACTTTATGCTCGGGTATCTTTAATTGCCCTGGCTGAGCCTTAGAAATGGGAAATAAAGTCAACTTAGCTGCCCTCAGACATCTAAAAAATAAAGATCTGTTGATGGCATGTGCTTTTGGTCTCCAGTTTTGTGAATATTTGATGTAAAACGAGTACTGTTGAGAAAGAAGAACTACTATTATTAATAGTCGCTGCTGAAAAACATAATATGACATCTTTCTATATCTATGTATCCGCTCCAAAAGTGGAGTCTGGCAAATCTGATAACACATTACGAAAAGGGAGCAAAGGGCTTTGCCTACGTGAGTCACCAGCACAGACAGAGGGGCTAGCGGTTAGCGGTGGATATCACGGCCCATCAGCTCAGACACAAACATCAAACACGACACATACCAAGTCATGTATCAAGCATACTTGTGCCAGACTGAGAGCTGTAAACAGGAGCGAGGGACTGAGAAGGATCTCGGCAATTACCCAAGACCCCAACTCAGACAGAAACATGTACAGGCACATTCATAAAAAAAAAGTTGTCTCAGAGAGGCCAGCTACATCCAAGAAAGAAATTCCTTCCAAACTAGACAGGGGGCTACAAAAAGGGTCCTACGCAGGGAGCCCTCAGATAGGCATACTCTGTGCCCTCGCTTCCTCTCCTGCCTGCCTCTCCAAATCCAGCCAACAGCTTGCAACTATTAAGGGGAGATCCTGTGGTGACCTTACGTGCAGCCAGTCCTTGCACCTTCAAAGCTCCTGGGGTGGAACAATACACAGCAAGTCATCCAGAACTCCTTAATACACAAATCTTTAGCAAAACAAAAGGCAATAGCGGCTTTTGCTGGGAAGCAGAGTAAAAGTAAATGAGTTCCATTGTTTTTTAACTATACTGCTATTTCTTTCCACTGTTTTCTCCTCTAGCAACTACTCAGCTCTTATCAGGATGAAATAGTGCGATGACAAGGAAAAGGAGGAGAGGAGAATCAGGGGGACCTGGAAACTTTGATTACTGAAAATAGCCTAATTGCTACAATATCTTTAGGTTTGTTTGGAAAGATCAGAAATTGTTAAAATGTTGTATCTGGAAGGAATTTTATTATTTTATTTTTTTTAAATGAGCATTTTTCGTATTGCTGGGATGCTGGGAAACACAATAATAAACAATCATGCAACTGCTGTAAAGAAGTCACTGAACATCTTCTGCTGAGCAGATGTTTCCATCAAGTGTGTTATATCTCTTCCATCAGTGGACTGAAGACATAAAAGTGGTATGAACATTTGGTTTAGGGTCACGGAGTAAACAACTGAGGCAGAGGAGGATTTCTTAACCTTAGACAGTTTGGATGGAATAAAAGAATAAAAAAGATATATAACTCTGGTAGATGGGGGGGAATTAAAGTATAAAACATCATTTCATCCTTCTGTTTATTTACCTCAAACATGAGAGAGAGAGAAAGTTGCAGTTTTGGCTGGAGAACAAATAGGAGCCATGTATGATTTTGTGTCACAACACACAGGGGAGATCAACACTGAGCTAGACTCCCACTGAGTCACCAGACTTGTACATAACAACTGGTTGCTGCTGTGTCTGTTCCTGTGCTGTTTGTGTGTGAGAGAGGAACTGTGAGGGGGGGAGAAAGAGAAAAAGTGAATGAATGAAAGTGGGGGGAAAAGACTGAATGACAATGAGAGAGTGAATGGCAGCATGTGATAGTGAAGAAGGAGGGGAGCTGGGTTTTTTCCACAAGCCTGACTACACTACTTGTATAAATACAGAAATGTGTTTTTCTTTTAACAGGAGACAACACCTCTGAGTCACTGAGATGTTGTGTTGGTCTGAATGTGGAGTAAAATTTGCATTGAAATTTGCATGTGTTTTTGACAGGGACATGTGGATCATTATATGGCATATGGTAAAGAAGAGTAAACTATATCAGGCTCCAGTTGCACAGACACTTGGATGACTGAGAATCTACACAGATATACAACTTGGATTCACATATTTTCCCGTGATGCCTTTTAGAAAGAACATGTCAAATCATAAAAGACATAATGTAAACAAAAATTTCAATGACTGTGCCTCAAATAATGTTTTTATTTTTCTTTAATCAAACAAATCAGACAAGCAGTTAGTTCTTAACCCCCTTGACCCCAAGTAGTTATTTAGCTCCTGTTACATTTTTACTCACTGTGGCCTCATTTTTCACTGCAAAGTTCTGCACCTTGGTGGAAACAGCACAACAATGGCTAGAAGTAGACTAAATTTAGAAATACTGTCTGTGTATTATACTACATTTCTACTGGCATAAATCATAAAAAAGAAAGTTGAACTTCTTCGACTACTTATTTCACAAAAATAGAAAAAAACAGAAATGATGTATACATTTTTTTTTTCAAGTGCCCATAGTTGTTACCAGCACTGGAAAAAAAATAGTGACTCTACACGCTATAGATATTTTATTGCTTATATACTTAATTACCGTATTTGCCTCATATCTGCTCTGTATAAGCACAGCCTGCAGTTCAGCTGAAAAGACAAAGAATTTTTGTCATGTGCCTCTTGGTCACAACTTAATCACTAATGGCTTCGTTGTTGTGCCAAGAAGCGCAGAATTCTTTGCTTTTTACAGAATTTGATTTTAGCAAGTGATTTCTTTATGGCAAATTTTAAGATAAAGATAAAGTAAATTTGATGAAGAATCACATTAGACTTGGTTAGCTTTGCTGATGGAATGCCGAGTAATTAGCTCGAGAACTGTGAGAAAGTTGAAAATTGGAGCATTCTCTTTGTTTTTACAGTTTCTGATTCTGAAAAACTGTGTAATTTTTGGCAATTTTGTAAAGATAACAAGCCTTTTGAACTCACCAGCAGGTTTTGGGTTTCAGAGGGTTAAATGAAATATCTATATCTATTTATATCACTCCAAAAATACCTTATTTTTTGGTTTTAACTACTATGAATTCATTTAGCTTTAGTTGAGCTTATTAAAGACACAGTGAGAACATGTATATATATAAATATATTTGTCCTTGAATAAAACAAATGCAAGGACCAGTAATAAATGTACATATTTTTTAGCTAACATCTAATGAGTTGCACTGTGACACAAACAGCAAAATCTGTGTCAATGAAATATGTGTTAAAGAACAATTAAACAAGTTGGACCAAAGTCTTCGCTTGCGGTCTGGACAAGAACATTGATTTCCTGCTAAAGAGGAAAGCTCTGCTCATCTTTGTCAGCCAGCAAACGCGTTACTCGGCAGCTCTGCAGAGAGAGACTGTAAGTAATGAGTTACAGATTCCTTTTGTCGCGTATTGTGTCTTCGTTGTTGTTTTTCTTATGTTTGTTTTAAGAGGTTTTTATGTATCTCCATCGTGGGTTGCCTGCCATGCATGTGTTCGGCTCAGGGAAAATGAGAATCAGGTGCAAATTATCCCGTTTCTGACTTGACGGAGTTGATCAAATAGGGATGACTTGGCGGATAAGCTTTCCCCCAAAAGAGATAAACATCCAAATGCCTAACTCAAGGCAAGGACCAAAATGATAATTATAGAGAGAATAGAAACATGGGCAACAATATCAAAGAAATGCCATAAAACAACAAGATAACCTTGTCAGGAATGTTTTTCAAATGTATGAATTTAAAACTCACATTCAGATTAATTTGACTTTCATAAAAAGAAGGTATATTTATATTGGCGGCAGCATTAGGCAACATGTGTTTGCAAGCATGCAGCATCAATTAGGCAATGGGCTAACAAGAAAAAGGGATTATATCAAACATCTGGCTTTCCTCTGTTCCCATATCAATTTCACATATCAGCTTAAGTCCTTACTGTTTCCTTTTTGTTTCTCACCCGCAGTAACCTTTCCTCGCCCCTTGCTCCTGGCAGCTGATAAATCAAATTATGAGTGGTTGTTTCAGAGCTATTTTTTTGTATCTTCCTGAATAGTTTCCAGGGGACCCACGAGTGGAAAACACCACCCCGGTGTTGTTGTTTTGAGAATAATGCATAATGTTTTCAAGCAGAATGTGGACAAGTAGCCTCGACTTTTTGAATCTCGATCATCCACTTACTATACAACACCATAGCAGCCCACTGAAGACATCAGTTTTCCAGTAGTTGGAAAGGAGGTTCACTTTATCCAGTCTGTCTATGCAGAATTGACAGAAGTTAGAACCAAGTATTTACTGGATGATTTGATCCTTCATTTGCCTTTCATTTTGCCTTTCCGCAAACTAATAACACCTGCTTTGTAGACACTACGTCTACAATGCAACCTTCTTAACTTGGACACACTACAGCATCGCAGATTTCTCTACAAGGATTTAAATCCTGAAAATTGAAATCACATTGTGTCATCCCTTTTTAATGTCGAAAAAATTATGTCAGTGTCATTTGAAAGCCATGAGCAACCATTTCGTTATTGAAAGCAAAAGAACAAAGTAATTTGGGGGAAATATCACAAATGCTCTTTTTCCCCTCTCAGCCAGGAGAGAGGTGTGTCCATGTTTGATTAACAGCAGCTGGCAGGCTGAGCCCCAGCAGGGAAAGGAGAGTCAAAGTAAACAAACTTTCACTGTAGCTTAGAAGCCGTGGGCAGACGAGTAGGCAGCGGGATTGAAGAATAAGGACCACACCAGCGCCTAAATGGGCTAAAGAGATATTTGAAGATTTGTCTACAGGCTAAGCTGCAGGAAAACACACCCAGTTCAAATCACAAGTGTTTTTTTTTGTTTTTTTTTACAATTGCACATTGCAGAGGTGTGCAGGAACATTTTGTGTGCTCACATTTCAGCCAGTTGCATCCAAACTCTGCGGATGACATCTCATTTTCCAGCCAAAGCAACCAGACAGTTTTTAAGAGTCAGAGACTGGGTCAGTCAGCAAAATGCATTTCTCTGCTTGAGAACAAGAGTAACGGCATAAACAGACCTGCCAACATGCAACAGTTGAATGTTGCAGCAGTGAAGGTCTGGGAAAGCATCACTAAAAAAATGTAAACCATCTGGTGATGTTTACCAGCAGCCATTGACCGCAATATATGTTCCACAAACTTTTAAATATGATGATTTTTTTTTGTCTTCATGTACATCTGTCCAATCACTTTTGATCCCCTAAACTATGGGAACTATGTGTTGAAAGGAAAGGATCTCTCACATTGTTCTTTCCAGACTGATCCAAACAAAGACTTGGAACTTTGTTGCAGTGTACATTTTTCATTTCATAGTGAATGTACCGAGGCACATTCACTGTGACAGTGTCAAAATACTTGTGGTTTGAACTGGATGTCTTTTCCTGCACCTGTAAACAGATCTTCAAGATTTCAAATGTTTGATAAAGAGGACACATTGGCAGGATGGGTTATTAAAAATCTGTTGCTTTTGTGTTGTGCAGTAAGATACTGTCTGGCTGCCAATTATATATAGAGAGAATAGAACGATCACTGCTTAATGCAAATAGTTTAAAAAGCAATTTCATTGACTGTATGGAAGCAAATTGTATCTCATCTGTATAGATGATGATTAATGGTAATAATGACTAATGGCTGCTTTGTAATATCAGTTGGATTTAAAGGATAATTTTAGACTAAGAACAATCATTTCCTTTGATTTTTTTGTTTCACTTTTGGACTAGTCTAAAATATATTTTTAAAGTAATTAAAATGTCAAACCCATCAAAGGCATTTCATTTTTAAACTACAGACGTGTTACCTGACATCAGAATGTATGACGTTCAGACCGTGCTTCCCTTTGATGTTGAGCAGCTCCTAAGTCTCCCAACCCTGGGCCTGCTATCTTCTCACCCAACTCAACCTCTTGTTGCTGCACTAGTTTAATGGAGTCTATCCTCCCACTGGGGTCTGTCAGTAAAAGTGAGTTATGCAAGGTTCCCCCTGCACTGGATTGGGGTCAAGAGATGTAGAGATGAGATAGCGTCAATCAAGACACTGAAAAAACACTTCAGGAGTGAGGTCACCTCCCAGAGGGTTGCTCACCAGCTTTGCGCTGGTATTGAACTTAAAATAGAATATTTTACGTATGACAATGAAGTTATGAATAAAGTACGAAAACAAATCGGTTTGCATACATGCTTTTCAATGTATAAATCTACCATGAAACACTGATACTTATGACTTTATTAAGCTATTTATTGAGAGGAAAACTTTAAGGAAAATAATCTAGCGAAGGTCATATCTCGCTCATTCCATTGTCAGATTTAAATTAAGAACAAATAATAAATATTAAAGAAACTGTCTCTGGAAAACATCCAATTAGACAAGAAAGAACGGTGATAATCTCCATACTCATGGCTGCAGATTTTTTTTTAAAGTGCATGACATACCACGTAAAGTTGGACCACATCCAAACAGGAGAACTTTGATTGTACTGCTGAAGATGTTTACATGGGATGAGATGTCCTCTGTGTGTCTTATTTCCCAAAAGAGGAAATGAAGAGGCTCTTCAGTAAGACACACTGACATAGCCAGCGAGATGCATAGACTGCAATATAAATCCAGCCAGACACACAGATGGATATGCCAGGAGTACAACTAAAGTCCCTCGCCAGATTCACAGAAACAGGCCAGGCCAGAGAAGCAGATGCTGCAGCCCAGAAGCTACAATACACTCCCAATCAGATCTCCTGCCAGCAGCTGGCTGGAATGCGAAAGACAAAGCACCTCCCTGAATTAGGAGAGTTGCTACCAAGAATGACCAAACTTTTTGACATGCACAGCTTAATGCTGAAATACAACACAGCAGAATGAGTGTTGACAGATAATA
>OMNN01002114.1:0-10743 GCA_900302755.1 Chromis chromis | reverse complement strand
GAGGGTGCTGGTCTGGATGGCCCCGGCTGCTCTGGTTCCTCTAACTCCCCCGGCACCTCCGCCGCCTCCGGCTCCTGAGCGCAGGCGCGACTGGCTTGATTTTGGATCGGGAAAAGTCCGTTCACGCATTCTTAAAGGGATGGCTGCTACCATATATGGTCAATTGGAGGCGTTTCTGAATGCAAATGAGCCTAAACATGCACGAGCGTAGTAGTTTAGAAAGGGTGGGATTTATCAACACCGATTACTTACTGGTGTGCGTACGACTGGTGTCCGCACGTTTGATAAATACGGATTTTTTTGTACTTACGCACACTCTAAATTTCGTTCCTACGAACGAATTTAGAACCTCTCCTACGCACAGATTGATAAATGAGGCCCCAGGACTCTGTGGGGTTCAGATTTGCTGCAGGAATCTTTGTTCTTCTTGTAGATGAAGATTTATAACTCTGACTGGATGTTTTTCCTGCTGTAGAATGAATTAAACATTGAAAGTGCCTGAAACTTTTGCACAGTCCCGTATATTCTTATATCAGAGTCTGAAAGCTGTAAATGTTTTGAATTTTAACTGAGACTTTCTCATTAAGTCAGTGACTTAAATTTTTTCTTGATTCGTAAAATCCACAGTTACTGCTGGATGTTAAGAGATAACTAAGGTGTACAGGCAACTAGCACTATCAAAATCGAAGCAAACTGAGTAAAATATGCCAAATACCTTTTATTGTGAAAGGAGAGGTTTGACGTCGTCCTCATCAGGCCTCCCTCAGACCTCATTTAGTTTTCTCTTCTACAAAAGAATTCTAAAGTAAACTCATGTAAATGTTTGGCATTATGTTCAAAGCCACGTAGAGTTTGGATGCAATGGTTGTAGAATCTCAGCTGGAGGAGGTTGTTCTGCAGAACAACAAAAGTTAGTGCAAATCAGATGAGCAGAAGATGCAGCGGTTTCCATCAGTGTTTAGGCAGAAGATCAGGGAGGGTTAAGTTTATCTGGTCATCTGGGTCACATGATCCATTAGAAAAATCTTTTAGATTAACAAGGGCTCCAGCTAATAATTAGTTTTGATTATTTCTCTGGTAATGGATCACTTGTTTTGTCAGAAAACAGTAGATGTCAGCAGTGATTTCCCTCAAAGGTGATGTATTCAGGTTCAACACCTAAAGACTTTCAGTTTACTGCCAGATGTGACAAACACAAGCAGCAAATCATCACATCTAAGAAACCAGAAACTTCGAAATGTTTGGAATCTTTGCTTGAAAAATGGCTGTTACTTGACACTCAGCATTGTAGCTGTAAAACCAAAGAATCTGACATTTTGAAATGTGTAACGTTTTAGAAACACAGTTAGATTGAGATGCAGACGCTGATTATTTGACTGTTTTAATGAGAAAGTCTCTCCAGCTGTGAAGGTGTCACACTCAGACACTTGCTGTTTGTGTATCAGAGAGGATGAACCATGTGGTCAGTCCTCTGCTGGTGTTTTCATTGTCGGCTGTCTGCCACAGTGCTGCCCAACCTGTAGGACGTCTGCTGGCAGTGTTTCATCTTTGTACACTGTACACTTTGACCTACTTCCATGTGGTTGTCAATCTGGATTGGGCTTAACAAAGGAGTGGAGACTCTATTTAAAAAGTCTCATTCTTTCATTGGCAGCTGTCTCTTTTTTAACACGTAGAATCTTAAACCTTCATAATAAATGTAATATTCTAACTTTAGATTTAACCACCTGTCTTGAAGGAATTTATCAATCAGTGCTGGCAGCAGTCGAACCAGTTTCTCTTACTGAAACTTGGCAACAACGGTGAACGTCATTTAAACAAACTTGACTGAGTTGAGTCTGAATCTCCTGTTTTATTCAAGTAAACAGGCATTTCCTGCACTTTCTGCCACAATATACATTTTTCTTTGCACCTCATTGTTTCCCTGAATCTCTGGATAGAGGCCCTTACAGACCCAATAGCCACATTAAAGGGTAATACAACCGCCTTAAATAAACCAGAATTATTCTTTCAATAATAAAGCCCTTTCCAGACAAGGAATTCATAACATTGCTGCTTCATGAAGCCGTTAAAGTGACCTCTTTATGTCGTTAGTGATGTTAGTGTTCCTTGCAGTTTTACCCAGGCAACACCGTTACGGAAAGAGTCAGGATGTACACACTATTTGGTGAGATCAGACAGTAAACATCCTGTAAAGCTGCCTAGTTAACCCTGAATGTTTTTGTGCCATTCAGCAAATAATCCAAAACAATTCCTCTTTGCACTCACTGCGTCTAAACGATATCTGTTTTGATGGTCACTACTCAACTGGCTTCAGTACTCGGTCAACTTTTGCAGGCTTAGAATCATTCAGACTGATTTCATGTTGAATGCAATACAGAATTGTTACCTGAGCAGGGAGATCATTCAGACGTGAGGGCTACAGGTCTGTAAGGGGCTTGGTTTTGCCGACTTCCAGTGGTTTAACATCTTACATTGGTGCAGTGATGTGGAAGTAGACTGTAGTAGTTCCTCTGTGGAGGGCCGCCGTTAAAAAGGTTGGGTAGCACTGATGTTTTGTGTCTTTGTGATGTGACAGTGTGGCACTGCACAGCTGCTAAAATGCATGTAAAGTTCCTGTGAAACATGTTTGTTTTTTCTGCCACATGAAAACTGATTTACAGAATTCAGACTTTCATGTTGGTGATTAATGTGTAGTTGCACCTTTGAAGGAGCACTAAGCATTTCCCCCCAAAATTCTGTCACGCTGCCCTTCTATAAAATATCTGACATGACGTCTGCGAATCACTGATCGATATGATCGAGGTAAAGCAGGTTATCTTGGTTTGTTGCGCGTTTAAAATCTAGCTTGAAAATTCTATTAAATACATTACTAAAACATCTCCTCCTTAACCAACAACGTTTTTTTAATCAAAAGTTGCAGTTTGTAAATGTAAGTGACTTTATCCTTTGTAAATTTCTTTTTAGACATTAGTGTTTTTATTTTATAGTAGATTGTCATTTATAACGAGGTCAATCAATCTTATCAGCGTGTCTTACATGCTAAATGTTTCACCGTCCTCACAAAGTCTTTAATTCATAAAATTTAAGGCGATAAAATGTTCTTTCAAAGTCTGATTTGTAATTCTCAAAGTGTGTGAAATGTGGATTAACACTGAAATGATAAATCTGGCAAAATTCACCATTTGAAGTCAGTGGAACACATATTTTGATTATGTTTTGACAAATTTAAATATGGCTTGTTTATCTACAGAAACATATACCTTTTGAAAAAATACCCATTAATATCATAATTGATTTAAAGCATCTCATCCAGCTCTGATTTTCAGTGTTTTCAATATGAAAAATTGAAGTCACACTTAAATTGTAAAAAACATTCTTGAGGCATCAATTCACCAAAATTACTAAAGAAAAGCAAATGTTCCCTCCCTGTGCTGATATTTCTCCAGTCAGATGTTTCTGTCTGTGATTATAGTATCGTGGCTGAAGTTCACCTCTGTATTTAAGTTTCTCCTTTCAAACTGCTTAGTGGTCCTTTAAAGTGCAACTAATCTGAAAAATGTGGTGGAAAATGACCATCAACCCCTAGCCTGTGCTGGATTTTGACTTTGGTATATTAGTGCAGCCAAACAACATTCAAAGGTCCCCTCTGAGAACTTCTGTTTAATCTATGTTGGCTGTGACAAGGTGATGTTTGGTTTTATTGTGCGTTCCATCTCTGCTCTGAGATCTAAACTTGAAGCTGACGGTTGTCTCCGTGTCTCGGTCTCTCCAGAAGCCCAGCGTGGCCACCATGACCAACGAGAAGATCACCCGGCTGTATGATATGGGCTCCGAGCCGGAGAGGAGGCTGTGGGTGGACCGCTACCTGTCCTTCATGGAGGAGAGGGGGACGCCTGTCCCAAACCTGCCTGCCGTCGGAAAGAAGCCGCTGGACCTCTGCAGACTGTACCTGGCTGTGCGAGAGATTGGAGGACTGGCCATGGTGAGACATCACCGACACTCCTCTTTTGTCTTCTTTCTTCTCATCGTCTTTACTTATTTCTTCTTCCTGCAGTGTTAATCTATACACCTAATTAATCAATTTGTACAGATCAACTTAATGTTACAGATCCTGTACAATCATTTGAATCTAGTTTTTGTCTTTCTTGTCTTTTGCAAAGTCAGCATGTGGCCTCATATACTGATTACAGTGTAGGTTCAGCTTCAGAAGAGAAGCTAAAAGATAGCATTAATGCCGTAATATTACTTTAGTGATTTCTGATCAGTTCTGGGTGAATTTAGTCCATCAATCTGTTTTCCTCTTCCTCCTCTCAGGTCAACAAGAATAAGAAGTGGAGGGAGCTATCGTCCCTGTTGAACGTGGGGACGTCCAGCAGCTCGGCCAGCTCTCTCAAGAAGCAGTACATCCAATACCTGTTTGCCTACGAGTGCAAGGTGGAGCGAGGGGAGGAGCCTCCACCTGAAGCCATGGGCCCTGCCGGAGAAAGCAAGAAACCTCCGTCCCTCCAGGCCAAGATCCAGCCACCCTCCCCAGGTAAGAAATAACTTAACCACAATAAGAGCGTTACAGCCAGGATGCTGGGTCTCCTCACAATAAACTAAGAAACCTGTGAGGTTTTGGCACAATGTTCTTCCTTCTGTTTCCAACTGATAAAAATCCCACAAGGACTAAAATTAAAGAGAGATGAAGCCTGTAATGTTGCAGTTGGACTGTGTGAAATGAGTGTTATTGATGCCAGGTTGCTGCTGGAAGGGATCCCTTCTCACACACACACTCATCTGATTATGTAACAGAGATGCAGAGTGAGCTGTCAGGCAGGGAGGAGAGTGTGAATTTAAACATCAGTGACCTCAATCTGACCTAATTTCCCACGATACTGCTCTCTATTTCCTCACATGCACTGCAGAGTGAGCACAGCTCGTGCCATTTATTATCCTTCTGGAAATTCCTTGTGTGTCTTCAGCTAGACACGTACACCAACGCCACAGTATTAATAACCCTTATTCATATGGCAGTGTCAAATCAAGTGCATGCAAAGTGCAAACTAAAATTTAAATAAATTCCACCACTATGTAAAAACTATCTCATCAAACCACAGAACAGTGAAAAAAATGGATAAACAACCCCCGTAGAAATAAAATGAGGTAAAGCAATAAAATAATACAATTTGAACACATTTAAATCCACAAACAAAGGCATAAAATAAAAAAAATGTAAACAGTGTAAAGCTCCATGTTCTCCAGTTATGGCCACTTATAGATGAATAATACTGATTATCTCTTAACAGCGCCGCATGTGGTAAATAGGGATGCAGTTGCCAAGTATTTTAATTTTCATTCACTGATTAATCAGAGGATTATTTTCCAATTGGAATTGAATCAAGAATATTGGTGTTGGCTTTAAAAAAAAAACAGCAAATGTGATCGAGCCTTGTGGCACATCGCATTTAAAATTTACACTGATTAGACATCAAGAGAGATGAAACTAAATCGAGCTGACCTGAGAGGTCATTAGCTCACTTTTCTAGCCTTTTGCAGAAAATATCAACATTAAATATTGTTTTTGACAGATTTCGAGTGACATTTTAGCAGTTTTGCTGTCATTACTGAGGCTTGTTTTTGCACCTTAAACTGCACAAATTCTAAACCTACTATATGTTCAAAATATCAGAAGAATGAACCTCTGGTTAGCTCAGGTTATATTTTTGAGTCCTTTCCTACTGGATGGATTTAAGAAATTAAATATTGACTTTTGTAAAATAGCATTTTTAAACTCAATTGCATATGGGCTTTTGATAGAGCCTTGTGGAATCCCTTATCTCAACTGTATTTCTTCTAATAATCACTTGTTCTATAGAATCTCAGTAAATATATAGCGAATGACTAACATTACATCTTGTTGTTTCTGTCTGATGGTGTAAAATCCAAAGATTTAAAGTTTACTGTGAGACAAAGAAAAGCAACAAATCCGCATTTGAAACAGACATTTGGTATTTTTGGCTTGGAATGACTGCTCGTTTATCAAAAATAACTGCTGATTATTTTTCCATCAATTATCAACTAAATGCCTCATGTAGTACCAAAGTAAAGCCTAGAAGTGATGGAATAATCTGTAATGTGCAAAACGAGTTATTCCCCACTGTCACTGAAATTTAAGGCTGCAACTAATAAATGTTGGAATTGTTTTGTGTCGATCAGCGTACCCCTTTCCTGTTGCATGATGATGCGTAAGACTTGTTCTCAATGGATATTCTATCTGCTCTGTATTTCTGCAGCCAACTCAGGCTCTTTACAGGGCCCCAACACCCCTCAGTCCAGTAGCAGCTCCCTGACCGAGGCCCCTGGAGACCTAAAGCCCCCGACCCCCGTCTCCACCCCGCACAGCCAGATGGGCCCCCAGCCTGGAAACAGGTAGGTACCTCACCTGGTCAATCTGAATGACCCGTTAAGGAATTACTTAGCATCTCAACACAAAGTACCTCAGAGTTTAAATGCTTTAAGGCTATTTTTAATCTCCTTGTCACATTTTTCAGTTGACTAAATTTTCTGCAGTCCTGCTTCAACTTGAGGAAAATGCAGAATCCATAGGTTGATGTCAGAAATACAGTTCATTAAAGTGGGAGGAAATAGACTTTTTCTGGTATGACATATCTAAAACTGAATGTCTTAGGATTAAAAAGCAGAAAATATAAAGTAAACTGAAAGGGACCCATGATCGAGCCTTGAGGTACACCTCAGCAAAAAATACCACTGATGAGACATCAGAAGAGACAAAAATTAATTTGAGCTTTAACTCTGCAATGTTCCAAAGACGTAGACTCATTTTTCCAACCCGCTGCAGAAAATATTATTATCAAATGTTGTTCTTGTTAGGTTTTTTTTTTTTAAAACGGTAAATACTCATTTTTGAGAAGCTAGAACCAGAAAGGTTTTAGATTTATTGCCTTTTGATTGAATAATTGATTAATAGACTAATAATCTCTGCTGTACTAGAAATCTCAGTAATGTTCACTTATATTAACCAGAGCTGATGTATATTTAGCAGTTTTGTAACATAGTAAAAAGATTTCATAAGTCCTTAATGGTAATTTTTCTGGTGCCCCAGCATGCTGCTTAGTTTCTAAATACTGTGAAATATTCATATACAACCTGTCAAGATATTGTGGTAGCAGGTTTTCTGCCACCCTGCTGATGCTGATTTAGAAACTCCAACAAAAACATATCAGTTTTTCAGGACTGCAAAGAAAATATTGAAATATGGAAACAATACCTTTGTATTTAAAATTTCTACACTGAGGTTATACTTTTTTTTAAAAATCTCTGTTTCAGTTCAATGCATGTTGTCTTAATGTGTGTTCTACTGTGCTTTCCCTGTCAGGAACATTGGAGGAGTGAGTGTCCAGGACCCGTTCTCTGAAGGCAGCGATCCAGCCTTCCACAACAAGCGAGGCCCGGGACCCGGCGGAGCCCCCTACCAGCAGGGAGGAGGTCCAACAGACCCCGCTATGAGGATGCAGTATGATGCCAACAAGGACCCATTCGGAGGACAGAGGAAGGGTGAGGAACGGGAAGAACTCTATGAAAATGTTACTTTGCTAATGAATTAAAACAGGATGGGTTACTTTCTAAATTACTTCTAATAAACTTCTATTTTCATGTATTTGTAGCTCATAAGCTACTAATGGTTAAATAATCTGATCCTGTAAAAAAATATGTTGACCAGCATCTACAGTATCTTTACGGGTGAAAGGAGTTGCTCATTAACCCCAACATATTTTTTTACAGGATCGGATTAAGTTTTGGTATAGATCAGCTGTACTTTCTCTCAAAACCCTGACCCTGGTCCATAATCCAGCACCACGGGGTACACAGTACCAGGAGAAACCCAACAGCTTTCAGACCGAGAATGAGCACTTTAAAGGAGCAGTAGTGCTTCATGTTGAATTTGTGTTGTGGCTCAGGCCTTTAGTTGCAGAAATGACTGTGCTGCCCCCTGGTGGCTGAAACCTCAACTATCACTCTTATTTCAGACTGCTGCAGTTTTTCCTTGGTTACATCCACATTACATCACCACTGTGCAGTATTCAGCAGTATACCAGTCCTATTTCTTCCTTCTATGTCATTACAATTCATTTATAAAAACAAGCTAAGACAACTTCAACTGCACCATTGGAGGTTTTCAGGAGTCAGAGTTTTCATTTTTATCACTCCTCATTTTTTCCTTCTCAGGTCCAGGGCCCGGCGAAGCCTTCAGTCCTGGTCAGATGCCCAGTGGTGCCATTCAGGACATGTACCCCCGTGGGCCGCCATCAGGGCCCCTGACAGGGATGGGCCCCAGACCACAGTATCCCTACGGCCCTGGCTTCGAGCGGAGGTAAGATACTGAGAGCCAGAGTACATTTCACAACTACTACTATTGCAACTTTTTCATCTTGGTATGAAAGAAATGATGTTATTGTTATTTTGACATAGTTTCAGACACTAAACTACAAATAAATATGTGGTGTACTGTTTAGGAAACAATAATTAATCCGTATGAACCATGTATATAATATGGACCCAAAAGTGTAAATAGTGCGGTTTTGAATGCAATACACATGATTTTTCTTTCACTTTACTACCTGAGGTTGTGGGCTTCTGTTGTGAAAACACAGGATATTAAATATTTTTAAAACTTTTTTCTCATTAAAAGTAAATAAAATTCTAATTCTTTTCACTTTTCTTGTATGTTTTGGTTCTTTAACTGTTTATATTCATGGTATTGCCATGTTTTCAAAGGGAAAATAAAATAAATTACCTACTTGCTTTAGCCTTACATTACTACATTTATTTTAAAGATATTTATGTTATGAAGGATGTGAAATTTCTGTTATTTGATGAAGGCCCTAAAGTTTATGTTGGATCTGTGTGTCTGTGCAGGCCAGATCATGTGATGGGTCCAGAAGGAGGCATGGCGCCCCCTGGAGGCCAGAACAGCATGGGTCCGTCTGGAAACGAAGCTGGCATGTATCCTACCAACAGATACCCCCACCAGAGGTAAGAGGGAGGTTCAGAGACCATAAGTGTTTTTAACCCTGTAATGCATAAAGCACACAGCTCCTGGTATTCCATCAACTGTTTGTCTTGAACAATGTTCTACTGTCAGAATGTCAAAAATAATAAAAAGCTTCTTTTTTTTTTTTTTATCTTGTCATGTAAAGAGTTTACTGGACTATGAAAATTACATTTCTCGTCCTGATGATGGCAGTGTTGTCTCACTATTGCACATACAGTGATACTTAAGTGTGGCTTGTTGTTACAGTAGCATGATTGACATCAGGTCTAGTGCAGAATAGCTTCTTTTTTTTAAATATATTGGACAGAATTGTTTCTTACTAATTTTTTTCTCTGTGTATTTTGATCAAAGTTTTAATTTCTCTCAGTCTGTCGGATGTAAATTATTGCTGACTCATAACTCTTCTCCTCAGACATGGACACGATGGTTTTGGGCAGCAGTATCCTCACAGCATGGCCTACGGTTCCCATCAGCCCCTGTATCCTCAGCAGCAGGTGAACATTCAGATTCTCCTTCACTGTAAAATGAACTACAGGTTGTACCTGTTCAAACTACTTACAAGGTTCGCTGTAGATTCTCACTCATCCAGCTAAAGGTGGAAAAAAGAGAATCCAGTTGCCTTCTATCGAAGCACGTATCCTACGTGCTACGATAGAAGGCAACTGGATTCTCTTTTTTTGTTTTTTGAAAATGTTTCACTTTCTCATCAGAGAAGGTTCCACAGTTCTAAATGACTGATGGAGAGTCCCTGGTATTTGTTCTCACCACCAAATGACATGGCAAGAGCCACATGACTCCAGGTGTGAGATGTTGTGAAACTGCAGGGTGTGGGATGACTGCATTATAAGTAACTGAAGTCGTGTTGTAGACCAGCTCTTAGTGGCCAGTTTAACTTACTATAGATGGCTTCCTTCACACCTCTCTCAAACCATCTAGAAGGCTAGTTGCCTTCTACTGAAGCTCTTAGGACCCAAATAAGGAAGGTCTATTATATTTACCAGAATAAATATGTGAATAGTAAAGATTATTGTTGATGTAGTGAGTCTTTCTTTATGTGATGTGTGAAATCTGTAAAAAGAAATACTCCTGGATGGATCACAGGGCATTGGCTGGATCCATAGCAACAGCCACGCAACAAGAAACAGAAGAGTGTTACATGGACATGAGAGTCTTGGTTATGATCAGGTTATTGAAGTATGCCTGCAGGTCTGTAAACTCTGTCTGTGTCTGCAGGGCTACAAGCGTCCCATGGAGGGGATGTATCCTGCTGCTAAGCGTCATGAAGGGGAGGCCTTCGGTGTGCAGCAGTACAGCTCACAGCAGCCCGACATGTTCGGACCCTACGGGGGAGGAGGCGGAGGCTACATGGGCCCTGAGCGCCGCCCTGTCCAGGGACAGTATCCATATCCATATAGCCGAGAACGGCAAGGGCCCCCACAGCACGGCATGATGGGCTCAGGACCGCCAACGGTGTCTGGGGGTCCTGGGGAGGGTCCACAAGCCAACATGTGGCACCCTAGGACAGATATGGGTTACACATACAGCCGGCAGGGTCAGGGGCCCCCCTTCCCCGGCATTAACCGAGGGGAAGACCAGGAGGGCAGGGCCCCTCAGGACAACCAGTGGCCCCCCAGTCACCTAAGCCAGCGCCAACCTCCATTCCCCCCCCACTCTTCCTCCTCCTC
>OMNN01002113.1:20312-30312 GCA_900302755.1 Chromis chromis | reverse complement strand
GCCTGAACAATGTCTGAACAGCCCATTGAATTTTGTTGCATCGCACAGCAGGGTTGCATCTTTTTTTTAAAACATAACTGCATCATCAAAATCATTTCAGCGATGACTGCCCGAATGACGTGACACCCATGTGAGTAGAATGTAATGTTGATGTGATGTTTCCTTCCCCCATCAGGAGTTCTTTGATTAGTGCAATTTGAACAAATCTTGTGTTTGTGTTAGTGTGTGCAAAAAGTAGCGACTAACAACTCCAATAGTTGATTTTTTTTGTTGTTGCTTTTTTTTAAAAGAGGTGCCATGAAGAAAAAAGTAAATAAGAGAAAGGAAACAAACAAGCCAGGTTGTACTGAGTGGCAGGTGACACACAAGGAGAGAATGCAGCAAGGCTCTCGTCGTCATTTAAGGGGTTACCTTTAATACGATCTCAAATGTAAACATACTAGTGAAGACATAATCTGCATAGCCTAGGACCTGGAAGGCAACGAGACGTTTGGAGTGTTATTGGGGTGTGGTTAGTCACAGCACGGACAGGGGACACAGGCATTTACCTTCAAAACGATCTCAACAGTAAAGATAGCCGTGAAAGCATAGTCAAAGTAACCAAGTATCTGCAAAAAGCAACGTAGATGTTTAACAAAGACAGTTCATCGTGCAAGCTTCACATATCATAAGTAAACAAGAAGAAAGGAGAAACAGATTAAAGCATTTCCTGAAAAGGGTTTGTCAGAGTAAATGCATTTAAAATCACTGCAATGCACAGAAAATGCAACGTACTGCCTGAGGGTTTACTTACAGGACCGTACTGGTGTTTTTGCCTGTTTTAGCTCATAGAGTTTAGATTCACACCTTGCAGCAGCTTCAATTTGCTACAAAATAAGTATGGAAATCAATGTGCATAAATTATCTTAAGATAAAGTAGGTTGTACGTCATTGTGAAAAACTCATTTCCTTACGTTTTTGCATCCCAGATGAATTCATGCAGAGAGTCCTATATAGTGGACACTCCAAAACTTGTAATGTGTGAGTTTACTGCTATAAAGTACTGCACTCCCAGGCGACAAATAATACAGTAAAGATAATACAAATGTAGTCGTATCTTGGATTTAAAAGGCTGCTGTCTCTAAATCATGAACGCTGGAATGGACCAGAAGGAACAGGCTGACCAGACCTCATATTTTCAAGCATTTATCCTGGTGTCCTGACAGGAGCGGCTCTTGTGCTGACAATTACACTGGATCTATGTTTTGTAAAATAAACCGCAAGTAATCCTGCCCTGTCGAGGCAGATTTAAGGTTAAGGACAGGCAAGATAATGTGGATGAAGGTACAGATTTTTCTCTCTCTCTCATTTGTTCTGTCTGTTTCACCCTCTACATCTTCTTTATTGTAAGACTTAGAGGCACAAACTTAATACACACTAAAGAAAAATGTCTTCTTCATACCAGTAGCCTGAAGCTATTTTTCAGATGACACCCTATCAAAGTAATCCTATCAAAAAGTAAATGCGCTCTTTGTTTGTTGCTTCACTTGTTCTGATTTGAGCTAAAAACATGTTTGACATCCTCAGTGGTGTTGTTAGGAGCAGGTGTCTTGAAGCTGATTTTGTCTTACACATCAAGTAACATTCAATTCACTTTAGTGCTGCTGAAACATCATGAATATTACTTCAAAATCGACATATAACCTGTAGATTATGCTTTGCAAAATGGTCAGTAGTTAAGTATGGAAATGACAGGAAATGGGCTAAAACATGCAAAACCAAAAGTATGGTCATTAAAAAAACATCTGAAAATACTAATGAAATATTACTAAAAAAGAAAGTGATAAATAGATAATGTTACTTTGCTCATATATGTTTTACTATACAGTTTAAAGTCATGAATACATCTCTGTGGAAGGTTTGAAGACTTACAATATTGCGAGCTGAGAAGTTTCGGATTGGATCCTCTGCAGCGAGTGAGACGGAGCTGAGCATGATGAACACCAGGATGAGGTTGGTGAAGATGTGATGATTGATGAGTTTGTGGCAAAACACACGAACCCTGGAGGAAAAAATTAAAAATAACATAAAAACATGTGAGCGTGATATAAGAGACAAACCATTTGTGTATGTGTAATTTATGTGGTGTGAATGTGTCTTACGGGTTTGTGGTGCTGAAGATGAAGAAGGCACTTCCCTCCGGGATCGGAGTGATCTTCTCCTTCTTTACCAGGTCAGAGATGACCGGCCGAGGCCCCGATGGAACTTCTGGATCCTCCTCCTCTGCCGCAGTATCTTCAATCTCCTCCTCCTCTTCCTTACAGGAAAAAAGAAAATGTGTGTCAGTGACTATAACTCTTCAACCTGCACCGAGAAGTTACTTTATGGTTCAGTGTTTGAAAGAAATGTATAAAATACCTTCTCATCTTTCTCATCATCTTTTTTGTCCCTGTAATGAACAGAGACATGTTTATGAACTGCAGAGTGAAGTTTGAGCATTCACCTGAACATTTAGCGCTAATGATTAAAATTATGTTATGTTATTGAAAGATCAGAGTCGTCACCCTTTTTTGTCTCCTTCGTCTGTGTTGAGAGACTCTGCATCGGCCAAGTTGTCCACAGCGATAGCCAAGAAGACATTCAGAAGGATATCTGAGCAAAGTGTTCAGTAATTAATCAGTCAAGACTTTATTTATATACCGCTTTTCATACAAATGAACTGTAACACAAAGTGCTTTGCAGACAAAAAGAATAAAAATGTAATAAAGCATATCCAATAAATAATGCAATTAGGAAACACCAGATGAAATAAACTAAAATTTAATTTAATTTAATTTAATCAAATGTGATAGGTAAATAAAAGACAAAATACATGTTAAAATGAATAAAAAAC
Source organism: Chromis chromis (assembly GCA_900302755.1). Classification (NCBI taxonomy): domain Eukaryota; kingdom Metazoa; phylum Chordata; class Actinopteri; family Pomacentridae; genus Chromis; species Chromis chromis. The sequence continues at coordinate 27,440 of OMNN01002113.1, read as the reverse complement.
AGAATAATAAAATAATAAAAAATGAAGTAATCAATTATACACAGAATAGACTAAAATATGTAAATAAGTCAATAAATAGAGAAATGAATAAATAAAAATCATTCTTAAAATAGCAATAATAATGAAAAAATTAAATCAATTAAATCAATCAAAAGGTTGACTAAAGAATAACTCTCTCTCTAAAACTATAATAAACTATAATAATACTTATTCTTATACCATACTGGCAGTGTGTACTCTAATCATTAACTAAAAAAGAACTGTGATGTGTGGAGCAGCTGCAGGTTTGTCAGTATGAGGATACAGTTTCCACAGATGAAGAGGATGATGAAGTAAAAGCACACGATCATCCCAGAAGAGGAAGGGCCTCCGTACGCCATGATCCCATCGTACATAACAGCGTTCCAGTCCTCACCAGTCAGGATCTGAGAGGATCAACATATTGGATTTGTGGGAGACCCAACAACAGAAGAACATCAAACACAAACAAGCAGCAACTTTTTCACACCGTGGAAAGAAAAGAAACTGAAGAGTGGCTGAATGCTGGGGGATGGACTGGGAGGTTGAACACGACCAAAAGAAAGACATAAGGCATTTATATGTACTTTATTTTGACACTGAGGTGGTACACCAACCAATTTAGGAACTTTGAGCATAATTAAAATAATGAGGACTGAGTCATGCAGAGAACACACACATTAAGAATCTAATGGCAACATTTTAAACCTGAAACAAATTAACTACACGTTCATGTTTTTGCACCACAATTGCTGGTTAGTGTTTTGAGGCTGTATTAGTATTTTTACGACTTATACTACTAATACTAGTACTGATTTATTTTTTTCAAATATCTGATGTTTTCATCCTACTTTTTTAGACTCTCTTTTGTATACAGGTAGATATTTGTTTTTCTAGACTTTCTGCAATGTCTTTTTGTGGTCCTTTTATCATTTTTGCAAAGGTCTAGGGGATCAATAAAGTATTTCTGATTCTGATTCTAAATAGACTTTTTGTTTTGCACACACTTTACTCAGGTAGTGCCTTCAAAACTCAGTTGTATTGCTGTCTTGTGCTGCATTATAATGAAAATGAAACTTCTAATAATAATTCTAATAATAATGTTATCTTGGCAAATGTTGCTTTTTATAGAAATGAACTTGATGTGGAGTCACAAGATCTGTTTTTATAATTTTCTACTGCAGCTTCTTCTTGTTATTTATTTGCATAAACATGTAAAATGAACATCTGCAATGAGCCAAAGTTGACTGATATATGTCTAGTTCTGTTTCTCCTCTCTTTCTCCTTCAACAGTCTGTCAAACCTCATTCCATAATCCTTCTATCTGCTTGGATAAAGCAAATTTTATCCCCATTTTATCTGCATTTTCAGAATATTGTCCATGAATGCATTGAGGGGCACATGCCTGATGTTTGGTGTTTGACACTCAAATGTACACTTATGTCATAATCTGAAAAGTAAATCACGCCGTTAATACCTGAAACACGGTGAGGAGCGCTTGGGGAAAGTTGTCGAAGGTGCTCCTCTTTGTCTGGGTTTCGTCGAAGTTGAACTTTCCACCAAACACCTGCATGCCCAGCAGGGAGAAGATGATGATGAAGAGGAAGAGCAGCAGCAGCAGGGAAGCGATAGACTTCATGGAGTTGAGCAGAGACGCCACCAGGTTACTGAGCGACTGCCAGTGTCTAATGAAGAAAGGTTGACCAGGAGAGAGAAGGACAGACGGGAGATGAATCAAAAACCACACACGCTGTACTGTGAACACGTGAGCCCAAACACACACACACAGCAGGACGGCGGTCTTACCGAGTGACCTTGAAGATCCTCAGCAGGCGAACGCAGCGGAACACAGAGATACCGAGAGGAGACATGATTTCCAGCTCAACCAGAATGGTTTCAGTGATTCCTCCACACACCACGAAGCAGTCAAAGCGGTTGAACAGTGACACAAAATAGGCCTGAAGCCCCAGACTGTACATCTTCACCAACATTTCACATGTGAACAGAGCGAGCAGCACCTTGTTGGCCACATCTGAAAGGCATTAAAAACACACAAATAAATGGAAAGAGAGCTACAATATTTATGATGACACATTAGATAGTGCTGAAATGTGTTTAGCTACAGGAGATGTAAATAATTTGGCAGCACAGAATCATCACTGCTTTTTAAACACACATATTGCAAACCTCTGCCAAGGCTGCACAACTACAGGAATTATTCTGTTACCCTATTTTGCAAAAGTAGGGCAGAAAAGGTTTGCATAAACAAGTCAAATATATTTTGCTTTCTTTAGTTTAGAGTGTAAATGAGGTTTTCAGTGTTCAGTGTGTGCATATCCATATTTTACATTTTTCTTTATCTTCATTTAATTTAACCTCTATCTAATACTAGGCCTCCCTTGAAATACATATAGTAATAGAGAAGCATGAGATATGTGGCACATTTTTATTAAAATAACTGCAGTATTTCATTAGAAAATAGTGTAAAACATTAAGCAACCCTTTAAAAAAATATAGATTTCTACCTACTTTGACTAAAATTAGTTTTTCATGTTTTTGAGATACCCTACTTACTAATATATGGACAAACATTCAAACACGGTAATAATAATTATCTCATTCTTTTGTTTTGGAATTAGATTTTCATGCACTACATACCCTGCACTTGTGTCAGCCACAGAGGCTGGTTGTAATGCTCTGATGATATGGTGAGAGTGTTGAGGAACACCAGGATGATGACCAGCCAATAGAAAGGCACCGACTTGACAGCCAACCGGCATTTCCTGCGGCAAAATCTGTTCATGCGGCGCCAGCGCCGACTGCAGGAAGAGGGAACGATATCAGAATGAAGCATGATGTTAGTGTTACTAATAGATTAATTTAAAAGAACTCAAGGTATAGTCATATACATTTAAATGTATAAATATGGAACAGATACAGGCAGGTGACAAATTAAAGGAAAAACAAAAACTTTTTGACCCCTGTAGTGAGGAGATCTGGTGTTTCTGTGATGCTATGAGGGGCATTTTACAGTGCTTTCTATCTCCATCATCAAAACACCAAATGCAGGAGCACCTTTATGAAGAATGACGTTCATCTCTCCAGTAGATTTCCAGAAACTTGGAGAAGCTTCATGAGACATTTTATGTAGTTTTTTCCTTTAATTTGTCAACCATCTGTACATCACCTCAGTGTTTTTAATAAAATCTCTAAAGTTTGTGTCCATGAATAAGAAGAATGCAGTAAAGTGTGGGATAGGAGCCACAAGGGAACTGCATCAATACATTTTTGCAAGTCATACTGTACAGTAAATGAACCGAAAAATACTGTGTAAGGCTATTCTCTAAAAATACCTTACGGTACATGCTGACTTTATAAAAGCTGTTCATTTATCATTCCCAGTAAGGGCTCATTAAAATACAGTAAAATGAAAGCCAAGCATACAAACATCTTTATATTCCAATGCAGGCACGAACCTTATAGTAACAGCTTTATGCATTATGGAGAGCCACAAATACACAAATATACTGACCTGAACTTTGACTTGGAAATTTTTTGACTGAAAGAAAGAAGAAGTCAAAGTTTACAAAGATAGTAGCAGAAATCAGCTCGAAGTATTGACTGGTTATTAGAGGTGAGTGTGTAGCAAAGTCCAAAGCATTGTGGGCTAGGAAGAAAAAATAAACCAGTCTTCTTTAACCACAAACGAAAAGGTTAAGAAAACATTTAAAAGAGAAAATGTGTCACTGGCTGTGCTGACAGCCTGTGAAAAGAGAGACTTGACTCTGCAGCCAACAGCCACACCAGGGGAAACCACAATCTGATGTACTGAAATGTAATGTCATAACAGTGGTCCTGTTTTTCCAAACGGTTTGTGGTGCAAAGTGCTGTACATTCTCACCACAGAGGTCCGCAGCATGGTGTCTTTTCATCCTCCCCGTTCTGATTCTCGGTGTTCACAGACTCCGTTTCACTGGCTGGAACGCTCGCTGCGGCAGCAAATAGAGCAGACATTTACAAAAATATAACCATATGCGTTTTGCAGTGGTAGAAGATTCTTCTGAGGAGCACAATGCAATGCATCGCAGTGAGGAGAAGTGTGTAAAGATATAAAATAGAGCCTGCCTGCATCACATTATTATTATGTATGTACCATTTCATTAAAAAGAATACACTAAATACAAATCAGCAAAGTGAGCAAAGAGAATCAGAATTGTTTGATGGTGAGTTTAATCTCCAAAGCTACATTGCAAATTTGAAACTACCTCATAGAAGGGATGGAGCTAAGTGCCGCGGCTGTGCATCACTGTCATCATCAGTATCATTTACCAAGTGCTGAAAGGGAGCTGACACAGGACAGGCGAGTGGACAGCTGCTCTATGAGCTGACTGATGCAGACAATGAGGAGCAAAGGGAAGAAGGGAGTCGAGGGAGGAGGACAGAGCTCTTAAAACTGTCTCTGAAATGCTACACTCAAAGTACCGCCAGCGCTTTGGAAAGACTGTCTGTGCAGACAGATGATGATTAACTGTGTGAAATGTCTCAGTGCTTTAACTCGTATGAGGGAACGTGGTGTGTGCCGCTGCTTAGCTTATGTAGACGTGTTGGCTTTGATTCCTGAGCGGTCGGACAGCTCTCAGCTCTGAAAATAGTGCTGACTGCTGGAGTAGTGATCTGGGTTTAGCCCTGTTTCCTATATTCATACTGAGCCCCAGCTTTTGAAATGGGACACGGGAAGGAAACAGGGTGAGGCTGCTATCAAACGCAGCTGTATTTCTAGTCCACATCAGACTTGTTTAATGAGTAAAAGATAAGCCTTTTCTATTTAGTGGAAGAAAAACCAGGAACGGAAAAGAGGAGAAACTTAAAGAGGCTGTGATGTTTGGACACGACAGGTAAAACACAATAATAAAGCACACAGTGATGAGATACTTCTTTAGGCTGCACATGTACACAAACACACAAAGTCAGACACTCTTTAGAATCTGTCTTACACGTCAGTGGCTTTTCACTGAGTGGTAATGTCAAATAAATATAACAGATCAGATTTTTTGTTAAAAATACAAAACATACAATCTTGTCTACTTATTTTGAGATAATATCTGCAGTTTTTTTCTGTATCAGATCAATAAAACTCACATACTCACATGCACAACAACACACAAAAGCTAGAGAACACAGGAGGGAAACCACAGGATTTACCATGAGTGTCGGATGACTGGCTGAACCACCCAAACCTTCCTTTCTTCTTCTCAGTGAGGTCAGCCAGAGTCACCCCTTCATGTGTAATGCATGCAAGCCCATGCATTCAGACACAACGGCACAGCGGAGGGACATGGGGGCGAGAATGGGCTGCTATCAAAATGGGTCAGAGCAGACAAGCACCACAGGACAACAACAGTATTTCAAAATATCAATATTCAACAACGACAAGAGCAGCAGGAGCCACACGGGCTGCAGACACTGAGGAGGGCAGAAGAACAACATGGAGAGCTGTTAGTCAAAGGAAGCCTCTGCAGGTGACCAGGCCCTGTACTCACATGTCACAGTGCAAATTAAAGCATTTACATGTCAACATGTTCGTAGGGGCTCGTGTACCGTCAACACACACCGAAAGCCAGGATGGATGTAGAGGAAAAGCGGCATGGACCTTCCTCCTTCCAAACAGGGAACATCTCTCATTTTATGGTAAATACACGATGTAATGTAGCTACTAAAAACTGAGGAGTAAAATGTAACCAGAGGAAAAGACAAGTGGGGGAAAGTATACAGACAGAGTACATATAAAAAATGTGGAGGGATCGTAATGAGCAGACAAAAAAATAGACTATAAGGTGAGGCAGCTGCAGGTTCTCTGTTCTGTATCATGTGTGCTGCTTATATAAAGAGGATTTGGATTAAGAGTTTTTCTACTGCTCAAGTAATATGTTATTTTTTTTCCCTTTTTCTCCTTCTCAGATAAACTCCAGTGGTTCTTACAGCGTGCTCCACTTCCATCAGTGACATACGCCAAGGGTGGAGATAAAACCTGTCTGTACATTCAGCTTTAAACACCTCTCATACGTTCATACTGAACACCTCGAGAGACTGCTTCTGTGTCTAAATGTGTAAATGCATGCTTCCCAATTTGTTGTGCCTTTGAATGGCCAAGAAAGAATAATTATCTGTGGCACAAACAGTTGATAATTGTGTTTTGTTACTACTGTACTGCATCCAAAGAGCTATTTTGCATATTACTGACCTTCTACTTGTTTGATCAAACTGTCTACTTCCACTTTAATTCCCAAGGTGGCTTTTAAAAACTTGCATGAGAAAACTGAATATTGCGACGCTTAATCGGAGATTTGCCTGAATCGCATTACGCTTCTGTTGAAATTCTTCTTCCTGCATGATTGATGCAAAATCATAGGGTTAAAAGAGGAGAAATGTTTTAGATAATAATCACTTTTTTCCTGATTAATACCCTCTTGTATCTGTGCTAGACATCTGAACATAATTGACCAGTTTTCTGGGGCAATAAGTAAAATAGAACACCAAACAGGCACAAGAATACAGAGCAAGGGAAAGCTGCTGTTGTGTTTTAAACAGTGATCTGGAATAAATATTTCTCCTTTTAGCTTCAACCCCCTCTGTTTGCCTTTTTCGCAGAACACCCACTGTAACACATTATAAATGTCTGGAGTAGAATGTCTTTTATTTCACGATTATATAAAAAGTAGACCTAATTATATCTGCAGAAATTACAACCCTCTCAAGCCAACAATAAAACACACTGCTGGATCATTTTCTCGATGTGGTTTCGATTAGTTTTCCGTGCTGAAGGGCTCTTGCAACGGCACTGCTGTTAACCACGCGGAAGAGGGAGGTGGGAGGAGGTTCTTACGGTTGCGTTTGCTCTCCTCGTCGGCCTCGTCCTCGTTGTCGGGGTCGATGTCTTCGGCCTGAGTGATCCAGTCCAGGTAACCCTTCAGATCCTCCTCCAGCTGCTGCTTCTCGCGCAGCTTCTGGAAGTCTCCCCGAGCTTTGGCCTTTTCTCTCTCCTTGGAGAACTCTCTGGGTTTGGAGAGGCACACGTAGACAAAAAAAAAAAAAAAAGGAAAAAACAAAACA
>OMNN01002113.1:0-20292 GCA_900302755.1 Chromis chromis | reverse complement strand
GAGGCACACGTAGAAAAAAAAAAAAAAAAAAGGTACAAACACATACAAATACATAGGAGTGCATGAATGACCAAAAAAAACACACACAAAAGATCTTTCACAGCAAACAAGAAACACGTTTTCTCACACAAAATTTCAAAGCCTCAACCCCCTTTTAAATCATCCCCAACAATAGGACATTTTTTCAATGATTTCCTGCCTATTCCCTCTGTTCATATTGTATTCGACACTATTTCAATCACAACTGTTCAATATCTGCTGTGGTTTTCTGAACTCTAGCCACTGGAGGGAGATGTACACCTTTAAGAGACAACACAGTGCTATATTTAGATCCCGACAGTACAGTAGCGTATCCTTCAGGCGAGCATCTTAATCATACAGAAAAGGCAATTTAGGTAGACAGATGGTTTCAAGAGACATGCAACATTTGCACAGCATCTCAATTTATACATTATATAAGACAACGAGTGTGCCAACTACGATTTCAGGAGGCAGGAGGTAAATACACACGGTGCATGGTGGGATATTGTTAGAAAAATACGGATTTGAGCTGCTATAATGAAAAATGCAAATGAATGGGAAGTGCATCACTGTTTGGGGATTGAAAAAAATGTATGTGACGAAATATATCCAGCAAATTAGCACTGAATTTAGATGGCTGATGCAGATAGATTGTGTCCATCTGAAGCAGCAAACAGGGACTGCAACAGTGCCTGACTTGATGATAATGTTAACCTTGTTGGCTTTTTTTTTTTTTTGTAAATCAGGCTTTCCTGGCTGGTCAACTATCCAGAGTTAATTCTACCGTAATACCCCACCCCCACTCCACAGAGCTGGGAAAGCAAACTGGGGTTTGAGAGAGCTTAGGAGCGCAGAGGGAGTGAAGGGCGAGGAATAAGATTAATTTCTCTCTCAGGAGGTTGGGTGGGTTGGAAATGGGGAGGGGGGAGGAAATGCTCACTTTGCAGTTGCCGTGGAAAGGATGTAATAGTTTGACATGAGCAGAGGTCAGAGAAGACCTCCTAAGAAAGAATACACATTTATCTTGAAGGCCTGATGTAGAGTAGCCAATTACTGGAGTATTATCTCAAGATTTTTGCATCGTGAAGTCAAGAATTTGCAGCATAGAAGATACTCATTTATAGGCTAACACTATTGCCCAAACACAGAAAGCAGGGCCACGGTGCACAATAAACCCAACGGTAGACACACTCCGCACACTGCAGACCAAACCCACTGCAAAAGTTGCCTCTTACCCACTTAGCACACCTAACACAAGGTTTAACACGAAAAAGGAGCCCAGTATAATGAGGCTGACAAAATAAATCCATGGCGTTTCCCATCCGATGGCGTCGTTGACCTACAGGAGCCAAAAGTAGCCGGTTAACAAAACACAAACGCACACAAAAACAGAGAACCTCCGGCCTGCAAAACCAAGCAGAGGGTCTCTGTCTGCAAAAAGAAGAAGGTGCTTACCCGCTCAACACACCCAAAACCAGGTTAAGAACGAAAAAGGAGCCGAAGATCACAAGACTGACAAAGTACACCCATGGAAGCTCAAAGCCCATAGCATCGTTCATCTGGAGGAACAAGCAATCGCCACAGAGGAAGGAGAGGAGGGGAAAGAGAGAGGAAGAGTGAAGAGAAAGAAAAGAGCGAAATAAGTTGTTAAAGACAGAAACTGTCGGAAAAGAAGAACAGAAGACAAGTGAGAAAAACAGAGATCTTGCAGGAATACTGATACTGCCAGGAAAGCATCGTTTTGTTAGACGAGCTGTTCGATGCATTCAATCATTTTGGCAATCAATCGTATTGGAGTGATAAAAGTTGCCTCAGGAAATTATCAGCAGCTTCATCATCAGAATGTCAGTCACATTACAGTTGCGTCTGATTTGAGGAGACATTCAGGCTGAAGGCATGTGACAGTCACAGGTTCCTGAAGTGGGGGAGCAGAGCGAGAGACTCACCCAGTACAGCACGTCCGTCCAGCCCTCCATGGTGATACACTGAAACACTGTCAGCATGGCAAACAGAAAGTTGTCAAAGTTGGTGATGCCACCGTTGGGACCTTGCCAGCCTTCCCTGCACTCTGATCCGTTGATGGGGCACTGGCGCCCATGACCTGAGATCGCACATGGAGCTGGTTCCTCTTCTGCTATCATATCTGCAGGGAGACGGTTTCAAATCATCAGACTGATATGGTTAAGGCTATAAAGTGTTGCATTTACAGTAATAGCATTTCCCCCCTCACGTTTAGCAAGTTAGAATTAACTGAAGAAGTTGTATAGCCACTAGCACTAAAATATCTCTTTCTGAACCAAAAAAAAGGCAGACCAGAAGGACATAAGGTTTATATACATATATATAAGTGTACATATTATTGTTATTATTGCAAAATTTCATGTGATTTGTTCCCAATTTATCTGCAAGTAGAATAGATGCACTTGTCCAGGACTACATTTTCAAGCAACATTACACTAATAAACATGGAGAGCAGTGCAGTGGTATAGAGTGGTTACAGACTTGTAGTTTACTTGAGCATTTAAGGAATTTTATACTTTTTCTCCACTATATTTCAGAGGGAAATAATATATTTTTACTCCACTACATGTCTGGCAGCATAGTTATGTTATAAATGCATGATAAGCTTATAAAACACAAAAAACTGCTATAATGATTAAACTTGTGGTTTCTAAAACTCTTAACCGACATTAGATTGTAGCTGTGGTACTGTGTTAAGTTTAAGATGTCTGAAAGTTCACCAAAGAGATGTTTCCCTCTTAAGCTTCTCACATGGTTTCATTTCACATAATCATCTCATGACCCATCAGATACTGTACATATTAAATATGTGACCCTTTAGAAAGACCTGACCTCTAAGTCTGGACCAAACTACTTGGATGAAACTAGCTCCTCCTATGTCAGCAGTAAAATGCTGTTTACACACTGATGCATCAGCGTTAGCAGTCTAATAAAGTTAGATATGGGCACATATCAGTCAGTTAACCACAGAACAAGTGTCTTTACTGCTGGTGCTTTAACAGTTTCCTGATAATATGTCTGGTCTTTAACTTATGTAGGGTATTAAATGCAGCACTTTGTCTTGCAGTGGAATATTGTATATTTCTGTATTTATGCTTTTATTTAAACAAAGGACATGAGTTATTTTTCCACTACTTGTAAAGTGTCTTTATACAGAAATACACTGTACAACCTATCAATATGCTGATAATAACAGCCAATAGTGGCCTATGGCGGATATATCAGTATCAGTGTGTCGTCTGATATGCACTGATATGGAAACTTATTATTTTTGGAACAAAATGCAGAAAAAGATGCCTGGGGTGATTTAGAAATGGTGTCATCCCATAGTTTATCGAGCAGAGCAGCTCCGACTCCACTGTTTAGCGTCTGCAGCACATGTAGCAGAGTTTGTATCACAGCTGATCAGGTGGTGGTGCGGAGTCAAGCGGTGTCTTCAAAGTAGGTTAGTAACTAGTTAGTGAAATACATTTCTGGTAAGGTAATAACTCATAATTTCCTCCTGTCAACATAAGTCTACCATGTGGGTGTATATGGATTTATAGAAAGAATATCAGTAGATATATCTATTAAAGAATTTCTCACTGCCTAACTCCCTTTCACATCGCCTTCTAAAAGCCAGTATTGGTCGTGCTCTAATACACTGGCTGTGTTCACTTTGTTGTTAATAAAACGTGATATACTGTAGAATTAAGTCCTTCTTGTTGTGAGGTGGTGCAACTAAAAACACACACATCATGTTTTACGCCCTGCTTGAGGCAAATTAAAGTGAATATTACAATTAGATCTCTAATTCAGGAAAAGCCAGTCTGAAGTTTCTTTATGTATGCTTCAACTTGTACAATATTCAAAGCATATTATGTCAATCTGTCTTGATGAATTGAAAAAATCCTTTGTACAACTGTTCAGCTGGGTAAACAAAATTGTTAGACTAAGATTTTCTCTGGTTTAATATCAGTGTACAGTATTTTTAACGTTAGGCTTCATGGACATGAAAAACGGCTACAATTTATAAAATGCATAATGTGTCGACTAAAAGGTTGTTTCTATGCATAAAAGCCAGGCGAGAGTGCTTACCTGAGCCAGGTAAATAGCAGGTTGCATGCATTTTACCGATGAAAAGCTCCAGGCCGATAATAGCATAGATGATAATGACAAACAAGACCAGGAGGGCAATGTGCAGGAGAGGGACCATGGCTTTGATGATGGAGTTCAACACCACCTGTAAACCTGAGCAAAGAGGAAAATACACACATTATATGAAGACTGGCTGCACTCTGTGTGGCTGAACGGACAGTAAAGTACGGTTACAAACTACCAGGTTTATAAGTCTCTATCACTGTTCTTAACAATAAAATAATGACACTTGTGGCAACAGATGGTAAAGAGTTTAACCCTGTAAGTGTATAATAGTAAATTGCAAGTGCATATTTATTTAAAAAAATGTAAATCGCAGATGCAAATATGTATACAAGTCTTGTGGTTTTGGATTATGAACGTGAACATAACATGCGTAATTTTGTTCCCTCTTTACTTTCATATACAAATTGTATACTAGTTCCAGTATATCTATATATTTCAGTACATCTACACCCACATATATTTCATAAACATGTCAGAAGTGTTTACTGTAACTGTGTATTGTTATTACACCCAGAGCACACAACCCCAGGGAGCTGATGTAGATGCTGAATGGATGTTTTGAGCAGAAAGTCCTCAGGGACTGCACATGGACCATCTGGACTTGCCATGTGTAACCCCGCAATATATACAGAAAATATGTGGCAGATCTTGTGCACTGCGTTTCACTCGGTTAACGGCTGCCTCGGTGTGCAGCTCAAAAGTTCTCACTACTTACTGGGTACTCCTGAGACCAGCCGCAGGGGTCGCAGCACACGGAAGGCTCGAAGGGCTTTAACGTCAAATCCACCTGGCTTCCCCCCATGCCCGTGCATCGCCGCATGGCTACTAGCTCCTTCCACTTCACCTTCTTCCTTCTCCTCTTTGGTCAAAAGCTCCAAGACAACACTGAAGAGTCTGTTAGAAAACAAAGAAAGAGCCTAACATTGTCAGTCTGCTAAGGAAAACATATAAAATGTTGTACATATCAGGAAATCCTTATCTAATAGTAGCAAAGGTTAAAGCAGCATTTAGTTAATTGATAAGGAAAAAATAAGTGGAAACTTTTTTGAGGGTCAATGATTTATTTCAGTCAATTTTTAAGAAGGATTTGCCAAATATCTTGCATATAATGATTTAAAAAAACAGTATAAAAATGTGTAGTTTCACCTGCAATGACAAGATTTGCTGCTTATTTGTCATTAATTCATAATAGACTGAAAATCTTCGGGTTTTGAACTCTTTTTCAGATATAGATATATCAGCAAGTTAAAGATGTCACCTTGGGAAGAGAATTTGAATATTTTTAATAATATTCAAAGTGTGCATTATGAAGCTATAATTTTACCTACAAGAATGAGTACAATAACAGTATTTCCTACTCACAGAGGAATCCGAGCAAAATCATTCTGTGCAATATCAGTATTTTCCTACATAGAGAATAATCCTGTGCAATATCGTTACTTTCCACACTCTGTGGAATCTGTGCATTATGTGAATTTGTACACTCTGAAGAATCCGTCCAATGTCAACAGTGCTTATGGTTATTTCTTATATATTTTTCTTTTTTCCCCAGCTGATATCCCTATGTTTTTGCACTATCCACTTTGCTGCTGTAACACTGCAAATATCCCCACTGTGGGATTTAATAAAGGCTTATCTTATCTCTTATTATTACACAGTGGACCGTTTCTCATGCATTTATTAGATGGGTAGTTTGACAAAGAATTAAGGTCAGCATCACTGTATTTCCACAGATTTTCACCCATCTAATCATCAATCTAATTTTCTCAATGAGTGATTTTTACAGTCCTTTAAAACGCATTCAAATTAACCTATTTTATTAAGAAACAATAAAGAAAGTCATTGGTTATTTGGTTTAAATGTTTTTACTAATTTTGAAAAATAATATCAAATAAATAAAAAGGTTTTGCCTTCAGAACCTGACATAATGTCAAAATATGTGACATGTATTCATTAATGTTCCACATCTGATAAAGCAAACATTTCAGACACTCAAACTCTTTCATGGCTCAAATCGTTTCACTTTACTGTTGTTGATCCCTCAAAGTATCATTTAGCTGTGACACTATAATGTACAATCATCAGTTTACTTTACAGCCACCCACAAACCATACTGAAATCACCAGGATACAGTTGGATTAATAGGACTCCAAAACATTTAATAAATACAATCTGTTGTTGATATTAATAGATTAGACGGCATTAAAAGTGGTTAATAAATACTGTACTGGGTGGCCACACTTATTCAGAGTATTTTTAAAGACCTGATGTAACAATTCTCAGTTATTTTTTTCTCCTTACCTGTTACATACAGAACCAGTGCAACAAAAAAACCCTTTCAATATAAAGCTGGGGGAAGTATAATATAACAACATCCCAATCCCTCTGGCTTAATGCCCGGTTTGAATACACAAACAGATTCTATGTATGCAGCCGACAAATGTACCAAAAGAACTGCTTCCCACTGTGGTCACAAAGTGAAATCAGCGGTGAACGAATCTCTCATTTCATTACAGTCAGTTAGGCATTCCTCACCTAGCCAGGAGGGAAAAATCATCTCAACACATCACATCAAAGCTGCGGACTAAAAGCAATGAATGAAGCTGCCGATCGGGGCTGGAAGGAGTTCTGATGGCCTTTAAGCACAGTCTGCTCCGACTTATGTTCTACTGAGTCACAGCTGTAAGACTGACCGCCCGCCACTGGGGGTTTCATTAGTCATCCAGTCATGCTCAAAAGAAAACTCTCCTTCACATATCGACACCTTATTTTTTTGCTGAACAAATCTCAGAAGAAACTCTTTTATAAAAATAATTCAGCAGGTTTCCTTCCCAGTGAATGAGCTGATGTGAAGGAGGTGTTTCCCAGTGACGCCACCGAAGACTCAGGAACAACAAATCATGTTCCTATACAACCAAACTGCTTCCCTAATTATGGTCACTGATGTTCAGAGGCAACTTTTATTAATAAATTGAGTGCAACTTTTATAAAATGCATCGGAGTTAGCAGGAGATTGATGACTTGATGGTTCAGGCAGCAGAAGCACTTTTGTTAAGGTGAGGAAAATACATTGATTTTTAATTTGTGTGAATAATAAGTTTCAAGTCATGGTGGACTGTTTAGTTTCTTTGTTGTTGTTTTTTTTGTATTAATTCAAACCACAATCTTTCCCTAACCTTACTACCAGAGCTTAAACATAAGTAAATATTTTACTGTTTTGGAAAAACAAAACGTTCTCAAACATTCTCATTCTTAACATACTACTGTAAGATATGCAGAAAAATTATATTGCGATTATTTTGACAATTTATTGCAATATGAGTCACGACTTTGGTGGAAAGAATAATTCTAACATTTCTTTTTCACTGAAGCAAATACAAAAATCCATCCATCTCTGTACACCACTTAAACCTGTAGGGTCCTGGGGGGCTTGGAGCCTATCCCAGCCGACTCGGGTGAAGGCAGAGGACACCCTGGACATGTCGCCAGTCTATCACAGGGCTACACATAGAGACAGACAACCAAACACATTCTCATTCGCACCTATGGACAATTTAGAATCATCAATTATCCTCAGCATGTTTTTGGACTGTGGGAGGAAGCCGGAGTACCCGGTGAAAACCCACGCTGCACAGGGAGAACATGGAAACTCCACAAAGAAAGATCCCAGGCCCAGGCGGGGACTTCTAGCTGCGAAGCGTCGGTGCTAACAGCCGAGCCACCGTGCAGCCCCAAATACAAAAATGATGACATAATTTTGTTGTCTGTACCCATCAAGCACGTTAATGTCTTAAGAAAATGTTTTTTAGGCATCTCCGTAGTCCCACACTGCTTCATTTATAAAGGTTCATCAAAAACATTGCAACTCCTGCAATTTGGGTATTGCATGTGTCCATATTGCAACTTAAATAAGATTTTAATTAATTGCTCGGCTCTAATTCCTAATACATGCAGTATCATATTTGTGACTTGTCCAATACTGTATTACCACATTTCTCCCAAAATAATCCAGTCACAATTATGTTTCCTTTAAAATGTATTTGTTGTTGCAATTCATCAGAACATCATTTCTAGGGCTGCAAAAGTTTCTCACAGCCATTCTGAAACTATACAACTGCATTTTAGAAAACTCTACTCTTTCAAATTGTTCTCAGCATCCACTGGTTTCCAATCATTTTAATATGTTTTAATTGTTGAGTTTTGCAGTTCATCACAGTGAGCGTATGCAACTTAAGCAACTTTCATGAGTTTGCTGATTGATTTTTTTCCACTGCACTGAAGAGGAAGCAATTGCTGTCTGGAACATTTAAAAAATGTGCATCCAAATATATAAATCTGTATGAAATACAGACACAAGTGTTCAGCAAAAATGTTAAAGCAGTATTAATTGTGTTTTTTTTTCTTCTAAATCTACATATTACCTCAAAAAGTTGAGACCTTAGATGACCCGGATATTTATCTCTTTATGGCAACAGTGTATTTCGATCTTCACCAGCTGCTGAGGGTAACATTTGTCTCTTTACCTGCTAAATGCTCCACTATGTTCACCAGCTAATGTGGCTAACTTTGCCTGTCGATTGGTGCTGAGCAGGTTGTGGATAGTAGATCTTTAAAACTTTTTCATTGAAACTGCTGCCTGATGCAGCCAAAACCAAGCTTGGAGCAGGAAGAGTGTACCAAAACAATAAAGTTGTGATCTGGGCAACCAAGACAGATAATCTATAGCGCTGAAGGGAAATGTAGTCATGTGATAAATTTCTGTAGGGTAGTCATCACAAATGATCCTTTACACACACACTTAGTCATTTAATTCATCGTTAATATAACATTAAAAAGTACATTCTTTTGTAGTTTTAAACACATATTTAAACACAATAGAAAGCTGCTTTAAGTTAAATAATAATAATAATAACAATTATCTCTAGTGTAAACTGTAACCTCAAAGTTTGAAATGTCCCTTTATTGTCTGATAAATTCAGTAAATTACACGATTTATTGTTGCCTTTGTTGTGGCAAAGCTTTTTTACATGTCTAAACCCCATATCTTTCTATACAACTTTTCAATAAATACATTTCTATCTGCTTGTTTTTGACTTTTTTCATTATACAAATCAAGAAAAAGAGGGGTTTTACTGTTACAATATACCCTACGAGCTTTGTTTTTACAGTTTCTCTTACTGTAAAGAGCATGACAGAGCAAAACTCTACATTCAAGCCTATCTAGCATCTGTTAAGCCATATCATGACCTACTCTCATTTATAAACACAAGACAAACAAACATATTTCTTGTCCAAAAGTGGCCTGAACATTGACCATTTTGACATCAGATACTGGCAGGATGATTGTAAGGGATTTAGCAGCAACAGTCAGTCTTCATAGCTGAGGCAGCCGTCTTTGCATTTGACTGGATGGCAGATCAACTCTGCATGCAGCATACAGACAGAGATCTGACCCAGCTACCCACTGGACTGTGTGCATTAGAGGAGAGAGAGAGAGAGGAGGGAGGATGGATGAGAAAAAGAGATGCTGAGATAAGGATGAAGATAACAAGAGCAGAGTGTGCAGGAGATAGGAATGAGGGCAGACTGAGGTGGGGAGGTGTAAAGCATGAACCATTACAGATATGAAAATGGAAGGGGGCAGTAACAAGAACAAGCTGCAGAGACAAAGCAGAGCAGGATGGGAGAGTGTGAGCGAAAGACAGTCAGTGAGAGGAGAGGAGAGGGAAAGATGGGAGGGAGTGTTGGAGAAGAGATGAAGTATGGAGAGATGGTGACTCACTCCAGTGGTGGTAAAGCTCTGATTTATTCTCTCTGTCTTTTCTGGGTCATATACTGTGGGTGTATGAGGGTCTCTATTAGCACTTGGCCACTTGGAGCAGAAGCTTAAGCAACTTTAACACTGGCTTCTCCTCTCAGATAATGTCGGGCTGACATCGAAGTGTAACCTCTAAAAATGGAACTAAAAATAAAACTTTGTGACCAAACAGAAACACTGAATGAGTTGATGTAACACCCACCGAAGCAGCATAAATTATATCTACATTTAATCAATGAATAAAGTGATAAAAAATAAATTAACTAGGACTCACCCTATCACAACAATGACGAAATCCAGCATGTTCCAGCCGTTTCTCACGTACGCGTTCTGGTGCATCACCAAACCATAAGCGATAATCTTCAGAAAGGTCTCAATTGTGAAAATGATGAGGAAGGCATACTCAACTGTTTCCTGTAGACACAGAGAAAAGAAAGAAATGCAGCTTTTTAACAGGAATTACAATGCATTATCAAAAAAAGTGTGAGCATTGTAATTAAGACAGTACAGTATTTTGAAGGCAATAAACACAGTCACAGATACTGAGAGACAAAAACAAACACACTCAGAACCCAAAAGAAATAGACAAAGAAATGAATCTGACGTAAACATTTTAATGCAGGTCAATAGTACGTATGAATGTGTTCACTGGAGTAAAGACAAAGATAACTTCCAGGACCTTGTTGGGAAACACTTTGTGTACAGCATAAATAAACTCAATTCAAACACAGCATTCCAGTACAGTGACGATATACAGTACATAAGATAACCGCTCATAGGGTCGCCCTGAGCAATAGACACAGTAGCTAAAACCTAGTATTAGAATAAATATTACAGTATCTATTAGTAGAATAGGTATAAAATATGTATATAAAGTGAATAACATTGATCATATTGGTACTATGTGGTGTTCTGCTGGAAAACCTTGGATTTTGGCATCTGTGTTGATGAGACTTAGACACCCAAATAAACATTGTCCCAGAACAAGCACACTCCCTCATGCAAATGGTAATCCCAAATGTCACTGGCCTACCCCCGCAGGAAAATGCACCCCACCACATGGCGAAAAACATCAAACAATCAGGAACATCTTGAGGAACATGACAATGGCCCAAGATGTTGATTTGACCTCCAAACTTCCTAGACCCCATTCTGATCAAGCATCAACAGGATGCAGTGGAACAAGTTTGATTGACAGAGGCCCCACTGCAAAAGCCAGAGTACCCAAAGGATCCACTGCCAACGTCCTGGTGCCAGACCCCATAGGACACCCTGAGAGGTCCTCTTGTCCATGCCCAATGGTTCAGAGCATTTTTGATGACATAAGGGGGGTCAGCACAATATTAGGCAGGTGGTCATAATGTTATGCCTGATCGGTGTATGTATGAATACAAAGCGACATGGAAGAAATATGACTTTTCTGCATGTTTAACCCACATCTAACACACTGCAAACATAATGTTTTATACTTCCAACACGTATTCAAATCCCAACACACCATCGGCACACCCACACAGTTGCTTTCAATTATTGCAGCCCCTTCTCAGGAGTGTGTGGGCATGTATGGACTCTGCTTTGATTGCCATCTCGCTCATTCTCCTTTCCAATTGGTGCAATTGGCCTCATGCATGAGTGTTTTCTTAATTCTCTCTCATATTTATTCCCTCACAAAGCTGTAAATTAAAATAAGCAAATCCTACGTGGGATTCATGAAACGTGCACCGATAACCAAGTCTGTTCTTACCCACCTGAGTATTTTTGATGAATTGCGTTTGATCTTAAATTGGATGTGCATACCAGACGATTTGCAATTAGCAGAAGGAAACACCCCAATAAACCAAAGAAGAGCAGCAGACTTAAGTGCCATGGGCAAACCACAAACCAATAAGCCACCGCAGGTAGTTAACAGGCAACGGTGAGCTCAGACAAAAGGAGAAAAGAATGAGGGGAACAAAAAAAGCAAATGCCATCAAAGGACACTGATAAGAAAAAATAACTTTTATACTGCAAAGATAGAAACTTTAGTTAATGACGTTATGCTCAGGGAAAAATAAACTTATTTTCAAGTATGAGCTGTGGGGTCACTGGCACAGAAGAGCTCCAAGCATGGCAAGAGATCACCAATGCATTTGATTTTGTATGTGCAGAAGAAAGAACTCTTCGTGAAATAAAGAAAATAAAAAAATTTTCTTCTGAAAATAGCTGCAAAAAAATGACTGCCTGGCGTATTAACTGTCAAAACAACAGAAATGGAGGAGGGCATGGGAGCCATCGCTGGAGAGATTTCTCTGTTGGGGGTGTAGTTTGATATTCCACCAGAATGTGATCTACCACAGTCAGGAAACCTCCTGTCAGCACCAGACAGCATATCTCCGGATCAACTAAGAAGATCTGATTAACCACATTTAGCATCTTTAAAAGCGATTAAATTGGTTTAAGCTCCTAAGTTGATTTCCACATTAAAAATCTTGAATTATGTTTCTTCTATTACCTTATAAATGCCCACGTTTGCTTTGAGCTACCATTTTAAACCAAATGAAATATACATATGTATCAAGGGTCTTTATTTTTATTTTTCATGCATCTGGCTTCAGTGCACCATCCACCTCTCCTGGATCATTAAGACGATTCGACCCCAGCAGAAATCATCTCAGAGTCTGTCTTAGAAAATCAAGGGAAGATGTTATCGACTGGGGGCCACACCATGTTTCATAAGCCATGTAGTGTAGTAGGTGGCCCCGATCACCTAAAGTAGAAGGTATATTTATGTTAAAAGGTAATGGACTGAGAAACACATGCTATGAAACATCAGGATTAGACAACTGCCGTCAAAATGGCTGAACAGGTTTGTGTGTTTGTGCATAGAGCTGCAACATTAAAAATTACGACATGAATAAATAATTGGAGAATTGGAGACGTAATTTGCTTTATCATCAATATTTCACAGGATTGAACACTTTGTGTACATTGGGTTATGTGTGGCCTATGGCAACAGTTTTTAACATCTGAGACTGTGGGCCTCCCCTATGACAGAGTTTAGAAAAACATCATGGATGCCCATCGGATGATATTTATAATGATACATTCTAATGCAGTTGTTTGATATAATTTCGTACTATGCAAAAAAAACATTAGAAAAAACTATCCATCCTGTATTTCTTTCTTTCCAAACTCTGGGAAAATGGGAAGAATTCTCTGATATACCCATATGCCACAACATTAAAACCGCTTACATAATGTCTAGGTTTAGGGATGGAAAAAGAAGTGACTCATTAAGTTCAGAGGTGTCTCAATGAGTCATTCAGCAGCAGGATGTCCTATACAGAGTCAGAGGATGGTGCAGGTCACAAACACTACATGCATTTCAGGCATACAGTGTTAGAGCTATTCTATGTGACCTTGTTTTGTGGATAATGTAATAACTAATCATTTCTTCAATTTAATTTACTGAACCTCCTCTTAAACTGCATGGAGCCCCTCTGGGAAGGCTCACCTCCAAGTTTGAAAACCTCAGGTCTAGGGCACTTTTAAATTTTGTTCCCACCTAAGAACAAGTGGGAAGGACTCGAGTTTTGGTGCATGCCACAAAAGTTTTATAAATTGTTTGCATTTAAGATCAAATCAGTATGCACACACAATTAATGCATGAATTTAGTGAATTCTTCTGGTTCCAGGTCTTTTTCAGCAGAGCAACGGTCCAATTAGACTGATTGTGTGGATGTGCAGGGCCTATAATGAACTGGATGTCAGTGGTTTCATGTAGTTAAAACCTGTTCAAGTATACAAAACCGTGTAATTAAGTAACTTAAATGGCAAATAAGGTCCATACTGCAACACCGCAGTAGCAGAATTAAGTTTATTATTGTTTATTTTATCATAGCCAATGGTTTTTTAAAACTCCTCTCGCTTGCAGTAGCAAAAACACCGTCTGTTACTATCACATGTTTGTTTTTGGTTTTTTTCTGCTCCATGTGCTTTTTTTATTATTATTTCAAAATGAAACAGCCTTCTGGGGAATTACTGCACCCATGTCTTTCCAGAGGAATATTGTCCATATGAGCTTTGCTGAAAGTCTTCTTTAGTTATAATTTTGTTCTTTTTCACTGGGGGAAAAAAAAGTCACTTGGTGAAAACATTAGCTTCTTACCAGTTGGCACAACCATGTATTTATCTGTCAGCTCACAGTCTTTTTCAATCATCGGCTTGTCTTTGTTTTGTACATTGAAAGAGACGTTTTGGCAGTGGTTTTGTTGCCAGATAGGCACCAGTGGCGCAGCAGCAACACAATGTTCTCTCGCCAGTCGTAGCTCATTCTCCAGCACTTTGAACAGCATCTCCTTTGGCCGTGTAAGGCAGAACTGGACAAATAGGATGGAGTAGGAAAAGGAAGTTAAGAGAAGGCATAAGCTGGTGCAAATGTGGATGGGAAATTCATTGTGTTAATTAGGTTATAGACATTATTAAATAATCTCTAACAATAAAACCAATTGATCCACAAGCTGCAAGATACCTGCAGGCTTATACTGTATGAGATATATGCTTCATTTGTGCTTTTTTTTGCTGCTCCGCTAAAGACAGCTTTATAAAGTGTACAACCAAGAAATGTGCAAGTAGCTATTGTTCATTTATAGCTTAATAGATTAGAGTCAATATGCAGGTGTTGCTCCTTCGACGTTGACATTGATTTTCAAAAGCCATGCATATATTTAGGCTTCTTCTCACATAAATAGCAGAGTAATAATTTTCCTGTGAACAGGAGACAGTGGTGAATATGGGAAACCTTTGATATCATAAAAGACTAAAAACTAAAGCTATCAGACCAATCTGAATTGGACTTTTAGATCATCCCTCTTTGGCTCAATTTACATGCTTTTAAGTTACATGGTGTAACTGCTCTGCTTGTATCAGTGGGCAAAGTTGGCCTCTTCTCTGGCTGAAAATAGGAGGTTCACATATCCGGATCAAAACACTTGCCTTGGCCTCCTGTTCTGATGTGAGGAACCTTGGATAATCCTTCCTTTTCAGTTAAATTCAATTCACTTTATTTTTCTTCTGGGGGCAATTTAAGATTCTTTCCTATCACTAACCACATGACTTGGCAGTAGCAGGGCAGAGGAACTATAAATTGGGATGCAGCAATTATTGCAGTTAATAACTTTACTGCAGTGATGTCAAAATGCCTACATCCTTTGGTATACATAAGCCAACTGCAGTGAACTTTAAACCATTTACATGTTGGTGCTCTATAAAGATATACTTGAACTTTTGCTTTCATCACTGTCGACTTTCTTGCTATTATTGTCACCATGGGGAAGTAACCTTGTTGTTCCACTATGAAGATGAACTTTTAGCATTTAAGCTTTCTTCACAATCTGCATAATGGATTAACTTTTTTTGAATGAGTCTCACCTTTTTGATTATTTCCATTATTTTGCAGTGTCGCAACAGGATAACCATTCTGCAAGAGATCTACTGTAAATACCCTTGAGTTGTAAGTAAGGACAAAGCAAAATCCTACTTCCTTGCTTTTTGACATGAGGTGCAGAGCAAAAGACTCGACTACAAGTAGAATTACCATTTGTGTGTCAACTGAGGACAACTAGCACGGTGCTGTTGTTTAGTTGTATGGTAATGGAACTGGCAACTGTTCACTTCAGTCTAAATTATGTGTATATATACACTCATCAGACACACCATTAAAACCGCTGACAGGTGAAGTGAATAGCATTGATCATCTCATTACAATGGCATCTGTCAGGGGGTGGGATATATTATGCAGCAAGTGAACACTTTGTTCTTGATGCTGATGTGTTGGAAGCAGGAAAAATGGGCAAGTTCAAGGATCTCGGTGAGTTTGACAAGAGCCAAATTGTAATGGCTCGACAACAGGGTCAGAGCATCTCCAGAACAGTCCATCTTGTGAGGCGCTGCTGGTGTGCAGTGGTTAGTAACCACCAACAATTGTCCAAGGAAGGAGAACCAGTGAACTGGAGACAGGGTCACGGGTGCCCAAGGATTATTATAGAGTATGGGGAGTGAAGGCTGGCCGGTGTGGTCTGAACTGACAGAAGAGCTACTGCTGGACAAACTGCTGAATACTTTAATGGTGGCTATGATAGAAAGGCACTGAATATCACAGTCCATTGCAGCTTGCCACATATAGGGGACAAGTCCATGCTGACCCCTGCACTCAACTGAAAGTGCCTACAATGGGCATGTGAGTGTCAGAAATAGGCAAGGGAGCACAGTAAAGAGGTCTAATGAATCACATTTTCTTTTACATTATCTGAAAGGTTTGGTGCATGCAAGTCTTTTGCCTGGGGATGAGATGGCAGCAAGATGCAATAGGTGAAGAGGGCAAGCTGGTGGAGGCAGTGGAGGGTAATTCTGGCGTTCAGTAGAAGGGACCTTGACACATATCATCTATTTAAACATTGTTGTAGAGAGAATTACCTGAAGGCAGTGGCCTCTTTCAGCAGGGTGATGCTCCCTGCCATGCTGCAAAAATTGTTCAGGAATGGTTTGAGAAGAGTTGAAGATACTGACTTCACCTCCAAATTAACCCAGATCTCTATCTTAATTTGTGGGATGTGCTGGAAAAACAAGGCCCCACTTTCCATCATTTTGGTGCCTCATAGAACAGGATGCCTTCAGAGTTCTTGGCAATGCCTCATGGACTGTTGAAAATGCACAAAGGGGACCTACATAACATTAGGAAGGTGGTTCTGATGTTGTGGCTGGTCGGTGTGCACTGCAGCACATATGAGTCACCCATATATCACACAGCTTTGCAAATAGTTTTCTTCTTCTTTATTCTTTTCTTCTTCTTTTTTTTCTATCCGTTGTCTAAAGAAGAGCGGCTTGAAGTAACCTCTGCTGAGATGTACCCGGCGAGCCAGCAGGGCCCACGGAGCCACCAGAGTATTAAAAGTTTTTATATGGAAAACAGTGGGACCCCCTGCTCAAGAACAATCACAAACTTGAAACAAACATGCATGCACACCCCGTCTCTGTGTAGAGTCGGTATTCATGCATGCAGGCCCCGTGGTCTTTATCGCGGAGGCCTCATCCTCCATCACAAACATCCTGCTGAGATCTCCGACCAGCTCGTCTAAGGCTCTGAATTCCCATAGCCAAGCAGAGGAGCAGCGGTGAGAGAGCAGACACAGCCGAAATAAGAAATGAAGGCCCACACACACACATACAGGAGGATACACAAACTCTACTACAGAAGAAATGATAAATTGGGGGTGTTGATGTTCTGGAGCCAAAGTAGCTTTAAAGTCCTATATTTGGTTGTAAATCATGTGATTAATTTGAGTTTACATGAGCGGTGCTTGTGCTTCATATTAGCGGTGTACTCTTTAGTCCCTGTGTACCACTGACTTCACATCTGCTCAAAAGCCACCTGCTGTTTTTTCTTTTTTTTTCTTTATCCCACAATGCAACTTTGTACTGACAGTACCCGACTTGTGGAGCTCTGGCATCTGGACGGATGAAGGAAGGAAAAGAAGGAGGAATGGAAAGTATTTGCTCCAGTAATGGGTCTGTTGTGTCCCCACATGCTCTTTTTCTTCTTGCTGGTGACTAGAGGAGGCATGTGTTGCGCTGGGAGACAGATGGTTTGAAGCAGATTTCTTTTCGAGACAGGATGGAGACGGAGGGAGGTAGCGGGAAATGAATGAAATAAGTGGGAAGGCAGTGGGAGAGAAATAGAAGTGAGGAGATTATTGTCTGAGTCCAGAGCTCCACGCTGGAAATCCTTTTGATTTAAAAACACAAAGCCCCGGTGGTAAATCTTTTGTGTTTTTAAACAGGATGAAGAATCAAAAAAGGTCACTGGAACTTTTGGAGATTTTTTTCTCAAATCAGCAATGAATATTCAACAAGCTGCGCTGCCTGGTTATGCTGAGACACGGCGGTGCTTTGAGCTACATGCGTACACTTGCCCACAATGACAGTGCTAACGCGCTAATGTTTAGTGGGAAACATTCTCCATGGTTGCGTTTTAGCTTTACGTGTCAGCATGCTAACATTTGTTAAATTAGCGTGGATCACTAAAGCTATTACAGCTCATCTTACAGGGTTGTGAGTATCCATACCAAATACGTAACAATCCAACCAATATTTGTATAAATTCTCTGCACATTGTTGACATTAGAGGAAAGGTCAAGGAAGAGATTTGCATCCAATTTTGTGACAAATTATCTTGTCAGTGTCAATATTTCACTGGATAAATGAGAGCATTGTCTGGTTGGTGGTATTAATGGAATAGTCAGGTTATTAACCAAGCCATTATTATTTTTATATGTGTACAGATGAGAATAAAGCAAAAAAAGGTGCCACATACAATGGAATTTATCGGATCGGCCACAAATTTAAAACCACTGACGGGTCTATAGGTCTATAACATTAATTATCTTGTTACAATGCAATGTTTTGATGGGAAACCTTAGTTCCTGGTATTCATGTGGATGTTACTTTGACATGTACCTACACATTGTTGCACACTAAGCATACTTGCCATGACAGCAACTTCCTGCAGCTGGACAATCCACCCTACTGCATAGAAAAACTGCTCAGGAACTGCTTGAGGAACATGACCAAGAGCTCAAGGTGTTGCCTCCAAACCTCTCCAGATCCCAATCTGATCAAGCCTCTGTGGGATGCACCCGATCCACGAAGGCCCCACCTCCATAGAACTGTTCAAGATTCACATTACAGTTGTGTTATAAGCTCAGATAAAATTTGTGGCACTGAATGATCTTTAGTACCTTTAAATACACTGGCCTAGATATAAATTTGCAGGTGGAAGTACATTAATTGCGTGTAAGAAACTGGGACTCTGACCCTCCTGGCATTACCAGCCAGACCTATGCCGGCCATCAATAACAGTAGTTTCAAATGAAAGGTGCTAACTGTTGCCAAACTGAAAAACTGCCTTATCTAGAGGCGACCACTGGCCACTATCTCCCCGATTCATTTTGCAAGCTGCACAGCAGGTTGTTTCGGTCTCCAGAGTCACTTAATCGTGCTCTCATTTGCTGCATAAGTAAATGACATTTCTATGCTGCTGCTTCCTCCCTGGAGGTTGTTAAAATGGCACCCAGAATTATTTCCACATTTAACACTTTAATTGAGCTGCCATGTGCTCCAGAAAGAGTTTCTCCTGTCTGCCCGGGAAGCTTTGCTTTGGTCATCCGTCTTGCGTTCTACAGATATCCACAGGTTTGTGAGTCTTTGACTGAGGGGACTGAATGTCTGACTGTGACCCGTACTGCCTACTGTAACAGGGTTAATTGAATCAGTAATCTATTTACACTTTGCCCTCAATTACTCACTTAATCAAACGCTGAGTCACTGTGGAATCCAGCTACCACTCAGACAGACTGCTAGTGCCTATTGCATTCAAACCTGCTTATAAAAATGTTAAAATTAACTGCACTTAATGCAGTCATTCTCACACTTAAAGGAATTATAAGGTCACATGAAAATAACTCTGTGTTGCAAATTCTTTCCACATTTTCATTTCTACAAATTAAACGTACAAAAAAATTTAAATACTCCTACTTTTGAAAAAAGAAAAGGGGTCACATCGTAGTGCACACAGCCTTGAAGCTGCAGAGTTATCAGTCCAGTAAGCCCCAACTCGCTGACAGAGAGGCAGAAGAGGCTTGACAGGGTATGTCAGGGCAGCAAATAAATGTTTGAATGGGAAAGTGGGCCCAAAGAAAGGAAGCATGCACAGGCAGACAGCCTGACA
The DNA here is from genome assembly GCA_900302755.1 of Chromis chromis. Taxonomy (NCBI): domain Eukaryota; kingdom Metazoa; phylum Chordata; class Actinopteri; family Pomacentridae; genus Chromis; species Chromis chromis. Next base: position 526 of record OMNN01002113.1, on the reverse strand, counting down.
CCACCCAGATAATGGAGCTGCCAGAGCCTCTCCCACATTACATCTCACCTCACCAAAACACAATCGCAAGAGAACACATCCACTTGCACATGCAGACATGGTCCCATACACAAATCGGCACACACAAACACAGACGTGTCACATACACTCTCAAGATTTGTATTGAGCTTTTAGATGGATGAGAGCGAGAAAGCATGACCAGAGGTGGATGGATGTTAGTAGAGGATGCTTCATTGATTAGGGGCTAACGCATAGGGCTGCACTTAAAAACCACCTCTCCTCCGTGTACTGGTAATCTCTCCTGTCAGCTCTTAGAACCAGGCTGTAATTTGATAAATCGCTGGGCTGAGATGAAGTGAAAATAGGCTTGACAGTGCGGGGGCCTCCCATCCTCTCCGATCATCTGATCCCTTTTTACAGCACATTAAATATAGAGCCCTTTTCTTCCTTGGCTTCATGCTAAGAGACATACCAGTGATTTGTGTTGCCAGGGGAAGAATGGGATAGGATTAAAAATCAAGAAGAT
>OMNN01002112.1:0-12058 GCA_900302755.1 Chromis chromis | reverse complement strand
AATCAAGGTAAGTGTACTGCATGTATGAGTGAGAGAGATCATCTGGATCAGTGTGTGTTTATATGTTATGTGTGTATTGCATTTAGTGTGTATTATCAGGAGTGCAGTATCTGAATGTGATAATAATGTGCCTGCATGCCTAACTTTATGTGAGTGCATCCATAGAAGTGTGTGCTACCTGACCCAGATGACTCTGGGTAATTGCTCCTTATCTGGTGGCCTGTGAGTTCACATCGCTGTAAGTAAGAGAAGGGGCCACAGGAGTGATTTAGTCCACCTACATATCCCCCCCTTTCTCTCCTATTAATGATCATATGAATGATTTATGCTTTCCTGTCATGTGTGCTTCTGTGCATGCATGTCACAATGAGAAGATAATGTGCATTTGAGTGTGCGCAGCGGACAGAGTGAGTCACCGATGGACAGACTGTGCGTGAGTGTGTCTGCTCTGGACTGTGCACCTGCTCACCTCTCACTGTCCTTGGTTAATTCTGCTTTCATGGAAGACACTCCTTTTTTATTTATTTATTTTTGGTAAATATTCTTTGGGAGCAGAACATTTGGTATGTGGGTCTCTGCGAGTGTAACTGTGAAGCCTTTGGGATTTTGGTGGAGCTGTAAAAGACAGAAGGATTATTGTGTTTGTTGAGAAACAGAGAAATAAGGATCAAGAGACAAGAGAACTGGTGGGAGAGATGACAATAAAAGCAAGGGAAAAAAAGTGAAAAAGTGAAAAATGTGCATGACTGTGTGGGAGTTGTGTAGGTGTCCTTGCCGCACACGTGTGTTTGTGCACATGCGTGTATCGTTTCTAGTGTGCGCACACACTCGTATGTAACCATGTATGCTCACACTTCACTATATGTCCCTGTGCATTGTTTCCTTTGATCGAGCCTTTCATCCGTGGCTCAGCAGTAGTTGTAATTGGTCTCTGATGGGACTGACCCACTGGGTACTGGCTGAGTGAAACAGGCTTTGGATGGCTTCCTTAAATATTTCAGCTCAGCCAAACGTGAGGTCTCCCTGCTCTCGCCTCGGGCTCAGCCAACACCACCACTTAGCCAGCTGCCCAGCCCTCACAGAGAGCAAGAAAAAGACAGAGAGCCTGATACACACAAAGGCTGTGCTTGATGAGGGTGGCCAGTTAGTACATGTGCACGGTCCTCACACAGATTTGAGAGTGTGAATGCGAGTGTGAAAGCGTTGGTAGCATGCATCTGTGAAAACCAGCATCATAATGACAAGATGTCATTAAACCACTGTCTACTGGCATCCGGCAGCTGCAACTTAACTGCATCCCCAATTTACTCGCCATAGTGTTGCCTGTTTGATACAATGAACCACTAGCTCATTACAGCATCTTCTCTCTGTACCTTGTTAAATGGACATCTTATTCTGCACTTCAGGACTGCAGCATTCTGCATTATACCAAATATTTGCCCTACTTCAATGCTTCACCAGCAGTCCCTGTTCCCCGGCGCCTCATTCTACCTCTTTTTCTTTCGTGCACCTCACTTTCTCTCTCTAACTTACTTCCTGTCTTGCCTGTCACTCTTCCTCTTTCAGTCACTCTTCCCCCTTCTGTCTACCCACTCACTCTCACTTCTCTCTGTCCCCATCTTCCTCTCCTCTGTGTGTGTGTGTGTGCGTGTCATTTTCTCTTCTTTCTCCCCTTCGCTCCATCCTATTCATGTGCCTTCCACGGATCCGAGGCAGAGTGAAAAAGATAATTCCCTGGTTCTCTGCAGAGAGACAGCAAGTAAAAATAGAGAAGGTTACCTTTCATGTTCAATTTTAAAGGGAAGTTTGAGATTTCCCAGAGATGATTAAATAGGAACGTTCCTGACAAGGTCACACAGGCTTACACGTATACACACACACAGAAACATGTACACACGCATGAAGACACACACACACACACACACACACACACAGAAAGAGCTTGGTCAAAACACCTTTGGGAGGAGCTGCAGATTCTAAAACATAAAACTGCAAAGCACAAAAAAAAAAAGTGGGGAAAAGAAGAACATTCTTGTCTGGGTGCAAACACCACAGAATAACCAGGACAGCGTGACTGTTGTTTGTACTGTGCTTACTGCCTGCGAGGCGAAAGGGCAAAGGCAGCAGATCTGATTGACTCATTTCTTTATTACTCTGGCATTTATCCCCTTTCATTTACTGTGGGAACACAGACATAAATGATTTATATCCCTGTTTGTGTGTTCGCATGCTTGTATTTTACATGCCTCAGTCTTGCATACGTCTGTAACATTTATTTTAACGTTTGTGTGTTTGTGCGTGTGTGTTTACGTGCATGCGTGTGTGTGTATTTACAGCCTTATTAAGCTTTAACTTTTAGCTTTAAGCAGCATTGTTTCCCTGGAGACCAATTATCTGACAGGGTTAAGGAAACTCTCTTGTGCCAGAGAAGGGAGATTGTGCGTTTCTGACAACACTCCAGCATGTTTCCTCAGGCATCCTGATTGTGTTTGTGTGTCCTGCGTATGCATGTGCGCATGTGTATTATTTATCTCCCCCCCCCCATAGCTTACACATTAGTAATGAACATGGCTTTCCTGGGTGTTGCTCTGATCATGTTTATTGCCCCCAAAACTTGAAAAACATCGCATGAGGAACCCGCAGTGTGTGTTACATGGTGTGTATGCATGTGAATCAGTGTGTGGGTATGAGTGTCACATACTGCAAATTGCTGTCAGTCATGGTGTTAAGGTATTCTGGATGTGTCCCAGCCACTTGGTAACTATAGCAGAGACTGACAGAGGTGTTGTGGGACAAAGTGGAGTTGGCGTTTTGAATGAGTTATCCTGAATTCAGACTGCGTCCGTCTCCAGAGGCATGGATGAATGGCCTGATTCTCTCTCCACCTCCCTTTTTCTCTATGACTTTCCAGCCCTCTTTTCCTCCTCTCCCTCTCTCCCTCTCTTTCAAACTTTCTCACCCTCCTCTCACCCCAAATCCTTACATTGTGTCTTTTCTTTATCTCTCTCTCCCTTCAGCTTTCCACTTTGGCTGTTCCTTTCTCCTGTCTTCTCTTCCCCTCCCTCTTTCTTTTACTCCTTCATCTCTTTCTGCCCTCACACACAATTCTCTGCATTCTCCCATTTCTCCTCTCAACTATTTGAAACTTTTTTTTTTCCATCAATGGGTTGCACTCAGCTCTCTCCAACTCTGTTTCCATAGTGAGAGGAGGTCCACTTATGCTCTTTGCTATCCAAACTTTCACCCGTGACAGAGTTTTCTTTTACACCGTGGCCCCACTCTCTTTCTTTGTCCTCCTCTACTTCTGCCGCTTCCTTTCTGTCTCTTTCCTAAAGGTGTGTTCAGAGTGAATACGCGAGTGAACCAAATCTTTATGTCAGACTACTTGCACAAATTCTTTTTTTCCATCTTCATTTCTCATGGGATTGTCATTGAGAAGAGAGGAGGTGTGTGTCAGTCAGGCTTATGTATGAATACATCCAGAGTGTGATTTTAAAATTTTATTATTAAAGACCCCTCCAGTTATTTTTTAAAAATGTGTTAACATGTCCATTTGGTGTTTTTAATACGCTGGATGACATATCGTAAGTGAAACATTTTAGCAGAGCCATAGGTTAGCTGGGGTCTGTACTTCAAAGCACATTACACATACCCAGAGTATCTTTTCACAACGCCTATAGCAACTGCAGTCACGCTTAGCAGTCACACGAAGCTGGTTATTAACTCTGTAAGTCAACCCAAGGTTTCTGTGCCTGACTGACTAGGAATGCGTTCCCGTGAAAGGGGCATTGTTGGCACCAGATGACCAATTGCAGAAATGGACAGTTGTAGAGACGCATATTGCTCACAAAAAAAAAGGTACAATCCTTAACCAATATTGGGAGTTTAAAAATATAATACAAGCTTAAAGTAACACTGCTGTGGCAGCCAGAGCCAGAGAGAAAAGCCATTCAGGAAAAACTGCTGGATGTGTGAATGTGCAGGGTAATAGGCTTATCAATATCACTGCCCCATCATTAAGGCACGAGTGGATCTGACTATAATCATAAGTTTGCTTAGATGTAAGTTTCCTGTTCAAGATCCAGCTTTATTATCATCATACATTACAACATTGTGTAATTTCATTGCAGATGTAGTCCCTTTACGCTACTCACAACAAAGACTAATTATTTAAATAATAAGAAAAAATCAGGTAATAAAAATAAAACTTTCTGTGGTGAGGTTTGGAGGATGAATTCAGTAATCTCACATTTAATCGCATTCTTATGGTGTGTAAGGCAGTTTTTAGAATTACCGTTTTAGCTGCAACCCTGGTGGTGCTAAATGGTTTGGGGAGTAAAGAACAAATATGACTTTGAAATCACTCGCAGCACTAAAAAATTAAATTTCCCCTCTCACTGGCTGCACTGAGCTCTGTGGGATCGCGCAGGAATGGTGATGCCATTTTCCAAGAGAATTAATTGGTCAGTACGCAGTGCTTTTATATGTGTTAATCTGTTTTCTCACACATAACCTGCTCCAAGGCAGTAGTAGTCCTAAAAACCCAGAGTTAAACCTGAAATGACCTTGTGTGACGTTTGTCATGTCACGATAGCCTTAGACTGCGTTCTAGAGGACAAAGTAGAGCTGAGGCGGATTTCCATGTGCAGACCCAGGTGCAATTTATTTACAAATTTACAAAAAAGAGTTAAAAACCATGACTGGCAACATGCCACGCAGCACCCACCCTTGGCAGAGTGAGTGGGCTGCTTTTATAGCACATGGTAATAATTGGACCATACCAAAACAAACACGGGTAAGTACAAGTACAGGTAAGTTACAAAAATTCCAATTATTCTAACAATAAAACAGTGAACACAACTACAACAAGCTTTACTACAAAAATATATATCTTTATTAATTTAGCAGTGAATTTATTTTTAAAAATATACTAAGTTTAACAAAGCTAAAACCCAGGACATGCAGAGTGGATGAACCCAGAACCTTCTTTAGGTGCTCCGGCTCCCAGAACACACAAAGGTAAGTATATTTCAACAATTAAACAATTAAACATTATAGAAAAAATATGTTACTTACAACTTTTTTTCTTTTTCAGGTCTGCACCAACAATTCAATTCATAAACATTTCAAACTAATTGTGTATGTGACTTTTAACACCACAAACATACTTTTACCATATGTAATGGACCAAGCTCCGTTACACCTCGCTAACCCCAAATCCTGCTTTGTTGTACAGGCTCCAGCTTCAGCAAGCAGGGACAGATCAATGGAGACAGAGAAAGGCAGGAATATACAGTAAGATGTAAAGCTTCCAGAGCACACCAGAACTCCTGCACTTTATTCCCCAAGTGAGGAAAGAGAATATTCAGACTTCATATAATCTGGTTGAAACTCACATATAAGCACTTGAAGATCAAGTTATCATTAAAGCATATGTCATGCAAGAAAGCCAATAAAAACGGAACGGTCAAAGCTGTACTGACATTTCAAGTGTACTGACTGAGTCACAACTTCATCTCATGCACACACTAGAGTCACACACAAGAAAGCACCTTAACGCCTCGTTTCCACACAGCTTTGTTTGATATTCGACTCTGTATGACATACAGACTACGTCCTTTATGTTCAGTGCACTATGGATAGATGGAAACTTCACCGCATCCATGCGAGAGAGAGAGGCTAAGCTTATCCGTTTTTACCCTCCAGTTTTATGAAATATGTATATGGAGCATTATGGCCACAAAAACAGGACCGATGATATATGGTGGGAGATAAGCGAGGAGGTTGTACTGCCTGTTGTGTAAAAATGTTACAGGATGTATGAACCACTACAGTGTACGCAAATGTAAGCCAGCTCAAGTGGTGGAGCAGGTTGTCTACTAATCGTAAGGTTGGTGCTTCCATCCCTAGTCGCTCCGCATGCAAAAGTGTCCTTGGACAAAACAGTGAACCCTAAGCTGTCCCTGACAGGAGGCTGGCACCTTCCTTTGCATGGCAGCACTACAGCAGTTGGTGTGTGTATGTGAATAGGAGAATCAAAATCACATTGTAAGGCACTTTGTAGAACATATTCAAAGTTTAAAGAGCATTACATAAGTGTGCACCATTTAGCATGTGGTAGCTAGCTAAACAAGTTTCTTTTTTATACATCTGCAAACTTTAACCTAATGGCACACACACGGTCTAGTCTCTCTGTAATCCACTGCAAAAGTTAAATTTTTTCAACAAATTCAAGGCAAATTCTGTGTTTTTTTTCCAAACACATCAGAGATGACAGAAGGTCAGAGATGTTTTCTTCGTTTCCAAAGAACCATTACTAAGCCAACCTGTTAAATTTGGAAAGCTTGTGCTGCAGCCACAATCCCAAAGCTGAGCTGTGTGAGATGAGCTTGACCTCTGCCTGCACTGCAACCTTTCCTCAGAATGGATGTCTCAAATGTGGCTTCATTTGCTCGGCACAAGTAAGTAAATGAAATCTTTCAAAACACAAACTACCCGCCTATTATTCTTAATGCCACACTAGGCTACTTACAACATACTAGAAGTGCTCAGCTACATCTTTGTCTGATAAAATTCTCAACATGATGAAACTATTCATAAAGTCAGTCAAACACTTCTAATTGCAGGGCCAGCTATAGCTGAGTAATGTATGTAATCTTGCCACTGTAGGACAAGTGGTTAAATAGCATTGAAAATGAGTCACACTTAACCTTGTGCATGAGCACGCATCATAAGTACATTCCAGTACTTAAACAAATAGTACTACACATTGTGGTGGGCACGATCCACACATTCCAAAGGTAGCAACAATGTAAGGGTATATTTGAGCCATTTTCACTGAAAATGCCAGAGAGAGCTATCCAATTTGAGCACTTTAAGGACACGTGCCCCATCAATGCCTCCGCTTCACACAATTACTTCCTCAGCTTTGTGTATGTAAAGTGAAACACAATGAATGCCTTCAAGGAATACTATCGAGAAAGTGTGCAATTTCATTTCTATCTGAATGATTATCACATCTGGCCTCTCTCTGTGACAGAGCTTTTCGCTCTGCCTTCAAGTGAAGCCATTCAGAACAGCTACACTAACACTTCTGCTTTTAGACATCATTACACCTTTTGTATATACTGCTCTTCCTGTGTCTCCTGCTGCTGGTTCTTCTTCTTATTCTTCCCCCCACTGTCTCCCCTCTGTGTGATTCACTCCCTGTCTCTTCTCTTTTTTTCTGGGCTCTTGCTCTGCCTTCACCTAAATAACCCCCTAATGGGCCACTACCGCTTTCAAACTTCAGGTTCCTTTAAGTTTATTCCTGTATCTCTTTTCATTTTCCTTATATACTTTGCTCCGCTTGTCTTCTCCTTCCCCTCTTAATGTCTTCCTTTCCTCCCAACAGTCCCGTGAATGAGGACAGTTCAGTCTGTATTTTTGCCTAGAGATGGGGATTAGCAAAATAAAGTGGTCTTACCACAAGTGACCTACATGTATCCACAGAGACGTATGCTTGGAAGTGGCCAGATGCAGGCATATAAACATACACTAAAAAGCCAGATGCCTATACAGGAGAATGCAAACTGAGTACACACAAAAGCCTGCATGTGCATGGATGTCCTGTACACAGAAATGTGTGTTTGTTAAGTCTCTGGAGGGTACAAAGGTACTCAAAATAGGACACACATAATCACCGGACAGTCAAACATCAAGCATTCACATGTGGTAATTAGAAGACTGATCAATATAAAGCTCTGCAATGTCAGCAGCTTAGTGACTCACACACACACACACACACATTGAGAGGTACTGGTAGAGAACCAGACACAATAGGAGGGAGTTTTATTAAATTAACATGATGTGACCTCTTGTGTTTTCTATTTCTCTATCAGTAATTTCCCCTCTGCTACCAGAGAACAGGGACAAATACACCTACTGGCCACTTTATTAAATGTAATTGAACTCTATGCTTATTATTGATGGTGGTGGTGGAGCTGGTGCACTAGACTGCATCTCATTGCTTTGTGAATGTAGAATTTATGGTGGAACTGTTGTATTGGATCGCATTATATTTCACTTGTGTACCTAACAAAGTGAGAGTGTATGATCTTAGGCTGCTATCATGTGACCTCTTGGGTTTCTTCCAATCATTCTCCATTTACTACATGAAGCACAGAAGTAGCTACTGTTACAGAGTGTCAGTAATCTCTCCTCCTTCAGCCAAGTGCATAATACAGTCACAGCTCTGCACTGCACCTCTAGAGGATGAGTTCTGTCACGACATGTACCTGCTCCCAAATATCTGGACTTGGGGGGAACCTTTATCCAACAGGTGGCCCATCGAATGGAACAGCTTAGCCTGGTAGACTCAGAGGACAGTGACAACATTGAGTTTTTTAATGGACTGAGCTTCCAGTTTATAAACCTTTTGGTATTTAAGAACCCAGTAGAGGTGAGAGTGGAATTGCAGTTGGGGCGGAGGTGGTATGCCAACAAATGTTCTACTATCAGGTGGTCTGCGAGCTCCAGAACCTCACTGTTGGCAAGAAACTTTTTATCCCAATAATGCCTCATCTGCTTCTTACATAAGAGAGGGTAGAATTTTCCCATCCCACAAATCCGTCTTTTCTCCTTTGTCATCGTGCACTGCTGATCAGTCACCGGCCTACCTGGCTACATATATCATGCAGGTCGACGGCCAAGCCTTGCGACTGATGGAGCTGCCAATCTGCAATGCCCTGAGCAGGATCCAAGTTAACATCCTCCTTGCCCTCTCTGCTGCCACACTCTTCCTCAGAATGGAGAAATTATGCACCCCGTTATTTTATCATGTCCTCCAGCAAGTTTGAGCCGGGTTTAGCACTGGGCTTTGTTGCAGTGTCGGAAAGACAGGGCAGCTTTTAAGACAGCTTTTCTGACATCTGCAGGTTACGCCCCAGGATTTGGACTGGTACTTAGGGTCTGCCAGCGATGTCTGAATGCTCCCATACATGCAATGCAGAGGGGATGTGCCGTCATAATAGCTAACACAAAGCCCTGACACCTAGCAATAGCCGTAGACGTGCTCACTACCTTGAGAGTATCACTGTCAAATGAGAAAGTCCGCTTCTACACAACAACAAAAATTACTATTACCATGACAAAAATAATAATGAAACTGCAAATCCTGACACCAGAAAACTCATGTTCAGGGACTACTTTGACAGCTAGGTCAGCAAACAGTTGAACAGATAATCAGGACCACTGAGACGTTCAAGTGATCTTCATGAGGGAGAAAGTAATAATGCCTGCTGTGGGACCAGAGGCAGATATAAAAGTTAACACAGTGTCATTCAAGTGATTGGACATCCCATAGTGTGACACAGAAAGTAAGAAACAGACAAAATATATAAAGGAGCTTTTTTAGCAGTTCACCTCTATTAAAATACAGTATATGTGAGCACAGAGAGCATGAGAGAAGCAAATAGATTTAAAGTACCGACACTGGCTGACACTAGACAGAATGCAAATACAAGCAATGATGTCATGGAAATGCTAAGGAGCAAGTAATGTCATTTAGCCACGGTTGGCAATGTTTTGAGCAGGTTTTACTGCTTTCCATTGAAAGTAGTTGGCAACACCAGACCTATGCTGAACACTATCTGTAAATACAAAGAGACAGAGCATTTGTTGGCATTTATCCCCTCAACTCTGATCTATACCTGTTTCTTGATTTATTTATTTTTTAGGTGAAAGAATATAACGTAAAATGAAAAAGGTAAAATGTGCACAGGCCTAAAACAATCCTTTAGCTTCTTATACTATGACACCAGATCTGATGAAACGTCGTCTCCTTCTTAGTGGCCAAAGAAAAGCATTAAAAAAAAGAAAACCCAATTTTAATTTAAAAGTCACAATAAATGTGTGAACGAAAATCTCAGCTTTCAGCTCTCAAATGTCTTCCCTAATGTATATTTTAATACATGAAAGCTCACAAGATGGAAAAAACCTGTGGTGCTGAAAAACTGATTGGATGGCTATTTTCATCCTAGGAAAAAAGGCACTTATCATTAATGCTTATGAAAGTATGTCACATTCATCACATGAAGATAAGTACTATACAACACTGCTCTGTGCGTGATAAGTCTGAACTCACTGTACTTTATGTTACAAGGTATTAGGTCCTACTTAGTAGCAAATGAGTGTTTTTTTATGCTTCTAGTATTGTCCAGCTATTTTCATCCTAGAAAAAAAGCACTCATTGCTGTTGCTTGCGGAAGTATGTCACATGCAGTATTCTAGAATTATCCAATCAATCAATCACAGGAAACTTTTAGCAAGAATGTGCACTCAGTTTGAAAAGCATACTTGCCCAGAAATACTGAAGTGCCAGGGTAAATGTTTAAGCATCAATCTATATGTCATCCATGACCAATTTTTTTTTCTCACTTTTGACCCGAGATGAGACGCTGAAACACTGCCTCAGCATTTTAGCCGAAACTCTGTCTGGCAGAGGCACGAGCCTAGAGTGGGAACATGATTCATAATTTATCTCTACTTATGAGAAGACGGTCTGTCAGGGTGTGCTGTGTGTTTGTGCATGTGCCTTTGTCTATGTGTTTTGTGTACGTGCTTGCGAGTGAATGTGGGTGCTTATGTGTGTTTAGAATTTATACATTTTTCAGCCTAAACCAAGTCTAAAAGTGACATTTTGAATCAATAGTTGCACTGTGTCCTCAGAAAAAAAAAAACCTTAAGTATCCCTTTTTTTTTTTACTGTACTTTCCCAATATGTAGTCGGGTGCCAGTGGTTTTAAGGTGGTCATGGCAACGTTGTTACCATGGCTTTTGTAGATATCATAGAGACAGAGGAAGCTAGACCTGAAGTGGTCTACGGTTGATGTGTGGCATATTCCTTTGGAACAGTATTTAGCCGAGGATCATGATGAATTCTCGTTTAGTGTTAAGAGGATTGTCCAAAGGATTGTTTTTCTCATAATAAGAGTGTAGGTGTGTTTGCTATTGCAAAATCATAAGAACTACAGTAGCAACAGGCAGGTGCAAGGATTTGGCTCATAATCCTCCCAAGACAAAGAACCCAGGTAAAAATCTCTGCCACAGATATTATTGTTTCTGGGCATGCAGTGATGGAGCACACTTGACACTACTTCACTTTTTAATTTCTTCAGGCAAAGAAGAAACAACGTAATGAGAGAACGCTCTTATTCCATCATTTACAGTATATGTGGGTTTTTTTTATTTGTGTGCATCTGTATCTGTGTGTGTGAGACTCGGTTTGAAATTTGGTACATTCACTTAGGTTTGCACACATGTGCATACATATATGCTCTGCACGGAGGAGACAGGAGGGAAAGAGACTAAAATCCTTTGATATGTAAATTCTAGGACAGAAGCTATTGTTTATCAATAGCATGGTAACATGTCCAGAGGGCCGAAAGAACATAAAGAGTCTCAGTAAAGTTGCTCTCTACATGCTGAGATAAACAATCCCACGCATTTAAAAAAAAGTGAGCACATTTTAATGATTAATTTAATCATTTATTTATAATATCGATGCTCAAAAAACAAATGCGGATATTATGAGCAGCATGTAAGGGTTTCGTCCTCTCCTTATAACTCTGATTCACTTTTTTCTACTCTTCCTTGTTATCCATACCGTTCAGTCACCCCTTTCTCCATCACAATCCAGGTTGCAGACCTTATGACACACATGCACACACATACACACACACACGCACACAGACATGCACGCTCACACACATACACACTCAGTCATTGCTCTGCCACCCACACTTAGATTGTTGTGGCCAGGAGATTCTGTCATAACTCAAAGGCTGACCTTTCATAAGCCACTGCTCCAGACAGATGAATAGCCCTATAGCACTGTGTCTATGTGTGGTGTGAGAGTGTGTGTATTTGTTAAGTGTGTGTGTGTGTGTGTGTGTGTGTGTGTGTGTGTGTGTGTGTGTGTGTGTGTGTGTGTGTGTGTGTGTGTGTGTGTGTGTGTGAGAGTGAGAGTGAGAGAGAGAGAGAGAGAGAGAGAGAGAGAGAGAGAGGGGGCAGACCTGTA
>OMNN01002111.1:4283-16928 GCA_900302755.1 Chromis chromis | reverse complement strand
TGTAACTCGTTTAGCTCCATGTTCTGCTAACATGCAGTGCAGCTTTGTTGCTCCATGTTTTTAATATCGGTGTGTGTGTGTGTGTGTGTGTGTGTGTGTGTGTGTGTGTGTGTGTGTGTGTGTGTGTGTGTGTGTGTGTGTGTGTGTGTGTGTGTGTGTGTGTGTGTGAGATGTGATCCTCGCTGCTGCTGGCCTATTAATTTACAGACTTGGCTGTAAACCAGCCAAAATTTGAAGACTTTCTGCCTTTTGTGCGCGTGCACACACACACACACACACACACACACACACACACACACACACACACACACACACACACACACACTCCACTCCGGAGGCCCCGGCCACGCAGCTCTCATTAGCCCATCTCACGCTCTTCGCCACTGTTTGACCAAGTGGAGCCCTTTATCTGCTGTCCTCCTGTTTAAACGAGGTGGGGAGAAGAGCCGGTCCCTGAAGGAGTCAGCAGAATGGAAACCGCTGCACGTTAATCAACACTCCCAAACTCCACACAGGAACAACCAAGGAGCGGGGCCGCTTTAGGCCGTATTCTCCGAGGAATATCTTAATGACCAAAAAGGATTTATTGGGGTTTACGTTGCCGACCACACAGGGTGTTGAATCTTTGAATTCATGCTGTTCTAAGCAACTGGCTTAATGCAGTGTGGTGACCACGGTACACCTGAGGGTGGAGATAACTATCACAGACTCACGGCATTTAACTCTCATCGTCTTGTCAGATAGGTGTGATGTGATGGAGGAATTTAAGATGCTTGGAATGTTTGGCTTCAGGCAGAGAAGTCTGTAATATTGGATTTTCCTTTCACTCACAAATCACCTGTTACTAGGCCTTATTGTTTAAATCCCCCCATTTGATTGACAGGGCAGCCTTCATCCATTACCAGGGAGCCGATCTCACAGATATAGCAGCATTTCATTATTCCCTCTAACAGTATGTGTATAATGAGCCAATGAATTCACTGTAATACACACAAGCAGCTGACAGAGAGAGAGAGAGAGAGAGAGACACAATACCTGAAGTTTCAGGTGGCAAATTGGCTTGACCAGTTTGAAGCTATGTAGTATAATTATGCAAATGTAACAAGCTGTCATGCAAAATACAATATAATGGGATGCTGCTTCTTTGATGGAAAAACATGCGAACATATTAGGCTGTAATGGGTTTGACTGAGCTGTCGTGTGAAATGTGCACTTGTGACAGGTTTAGGTGTCAAGGTGGTCTGCTGAGAATAGAGACGCCCACAAAAAATGTGCTTCAAGCCTCTTCTTACAGATGTATACACAAGTAAGGTGGTAAACATCTAATTAAACTTTGACCTCCTGCTTGAAGCAAAAGCGAATCGTATATGCTTTTAATTCGAAAAGATAGTTGCTGATTTAAGATCAAGGAACTGTACATCTGTTTCACGAGACAGATTTGTAAGAGAGGGACAAGCAGGTGAAAAAGACCCCCTTACACAATGTAACTTTCAAAAATACATTTATCAGCAGTGTTTCGGTGCTACACCTTCATTAGGCAAATGGTTTGTTAGCATGAGAAGTAAATAGGGGCTGGCTCGAACTCCACAACCAAACCCTACATACTGTAGGAATCTATCCCAAACATTGTTCTACTGAATGAAAATTTCCAGTAACAGAAAATTATAAACCATTGTATAATGACAGTCAAATGCACCCCATCATATTTTATATTAATCCTCTGAAACCCAAAACCCATCCACAGGTTTGAAAAGCATGTTATCTCTTTACAAAATGGACAAAATCACACCATGTGTCTTCGAAATAAAGAGTAAAAACAGGAAGAATTATCAATTTTTCTCCGACGGTCCTTGAACTTATCATCTGTGATGTGCTATTTTGTTGAAAAAAATATTCAAATCTAAGCTAAAAACTTTGTTCTACATTCTCATTCAAACCATATTCTGTAAAAAACAAGAAAATCTGCACTCCGCAGTACAACCATGAAGCCATGAGTGACTCAGCTGTGTCATTTCACAAGTATCAGGAACGTTTCAGCTGAACTGAGCTGAAGTGCGGGCTGTGTTTAAACAGAACAGACAAGTAAAGAAACAAACAAAAAAAAGTAGTCAAATGTCTATAGCATGTTGAGCCACTATTTTTTCCCAGGATTGGTGACATATGGACACTTGAAAAATATTGTACATTTCCCTTTTTTGTTTTATTCTTATGATTTATGGTATTATAACTGTATCATACTGCACAAAATAATTGTGTTAGTTCTCTAGCCATGGTTGTGTTGTTTCCATAGAAGTTCAGGACTTTATATGGCAGTGAAAAGTGAGACTACAGTGAGTAAAAATGTGACGCCTAGAAACTGCTTGGGGTTCAGAGGGTTAAAATTGTCATTCAGTAGAATTAGGTTTTGGGATTTGGGAGTGTGACTGGTTGTGGAGTTACAGCAACTGCCTGTTTAAGAGAGGTTAGACAGTGTGCAGGAGTCTGTTTGAAACTTTTTGATGAGGCCCGGCATTTAAAACAACTAAACATTTCACAGGATTCATTTCACTTGAGTGTCTACTACCCCAATGAGTGGATCCAAGTGTTTCACCTTGACTTCAACTTTGATGAACACGGTACACACATTTTTTGCCGCTGACTATAGCAGCTGACCTTACTGTACTGAACAGAAAGCCAAACAATCAGAAAAAGGAGGACGCTGTTGGCTGACCCTTACATGGGACATTATTAGGATAATAGCACAGATAAAGAGCTACTGTAACTGACTAGTGCCAGCATGTTCCCAGCTGGCCAGTGAGTTCATACAGTGAGTTAACGCTCAGTAACAATGACACTAAAACTCTAGAGACACATTTTTTTGTGTTGACGAATTTTGCTGCATCACTTTCTGGCATTACAGGGCCTTTATGCTATTTCATATGGTTTTTTGTGCGTCAGTTCTGCCTAAGAAAAACACAGAATTCTCAATTGTCCTGTCTGAGTCCAAATGAAATGAAGTATTATCGCATCAGAATTAGTATTTTAGTGACTTCAGTTAGTTTTAGTTTGACTGTAAGAAACACACTTAGGAAACAGTTTGAATAACAACATGCTTTACTGATTGTTGAAATAATGCTTACTCACACAGCGCGGACAGGCTATCAAAAGTTACATGCGAGTTCGAGTATAAAACTCAGGTGACAAAGAGGATAATTTTAGCACCTGTCATCTCTTCCTAAAGTCTTTATCTGTGTTTTATGTTTGTCCATCTGTCTCTCTTTCACAGCACTCATTGAATAGGCTCATTTCTCTCAGAGTGCAAAGCATGCTGGGTAATTGAAAGAGGGCAACTGGCACAAGTCAAACAGATGGAGATGTAGTGTGTGTGTGTTGGGGTGGGGGGGTGTCTGGCAGGAGTCAAATGGCTGTGGATTTATCAGCTCCCCAATGAAGGCCAAAAGCAATGCTCGCCAGATCCCACACTCTCCCACACACACACACATACAAACACACACACACATACATACACTTCTTGCCTCATGCCTTCGATATTTCTCCCTCCATTATGCCCGCATTCATCTGTTGTCTGGCGGCCTGTTGTTTTATTGTTTTCATCCACCCATCCATTTATCCTCCCATCTCTTTGTAGTTTCTTGGATGTACTTTCAACACTACCTGTAAATCTATTCTCAATTACTCTTCCACTTTCTCCTTCCCTCATTCCTCCCTCCTCACATCTATATCCTGTCTCTATTAGGGATGGGTGTTTGCATTAGTATGACTTTTCTATTTTGTATTCCCTGAGATCCCCAAAAAATTACCATCACAATAGTCTTTTTTTAAATCCACTTCCTCGCACTCCTGGAAATTCAATTTTATTATCTTGTTATTTTTAAATCTCTTATCTGATGTGTGCTGGTTGATTTGTACTTCCTGCCTTTATGTTCTTACCTGCCAGTTTCCTGCATCACCTGCGTCTCAGTATCCAATCAGTCCCCTCATTGTACTGCGCTCCACCAATCATCTGTCAGATTGTCTTTATATTCGTTCACATAAAGCATTTCAAACTTTTGCCTGTTTTTGGATTTTCAGCTTTGCATACTCTCTATTGAGATTGTTGCCGATCAGTATGTGGTTTTAGATGTATGCTGGTTCCTGGTTTTTGCAGTTTGTCTTGTGGATTGTTTGCTGTGCTGACTGACCACCTTGTGTGGCCATTGGCTCTTCAAGTTAGGACTTTGATTTTGAATGTGTGCCTTGTTTCCTGAGTGGTCCCTGCATTTAAGTCTTTTTCTGGGTTTTAAGATTGTTACAACCAGTTGTTGTCTATTAGCTGTAGCTTATTAGGAGGGTTAGCTTTGAAAGCTGGGCAGACATTGGTGACTTTTTCTAATCTTGTACAATCAACTCATACTACAGGTTTTACTCAACCTTCTTGCACAGCCATGATGCGGACCTCACAATGAATATAGCCTCGAAGCCCCATGTCATCTTAGTCCAGGGACAGTTCTAATAAAGTTTAGTCAAACAAGGTGGCTATATCTTCAGTGTTGAAAGCAAGAACTGTGCTGGCAGTACTTCAGAGTAGGGTTGGACAATTGGACACGTATACTGGCAACTGTGTCCATCGCAGGTTTGTTTTTTAGCGGGGCAATTTTTGTCTTTTTATTTTTCTAATTTATTGGCCTACCTCCTTGAGAATTCAATGCAGTATACAATTAACCTGTAAATCACATTTCAAAGCATAGACTATCAGGAACTTGCAGTTTGTGTTATGCATATGTGTGAGAAGTAAGTTAGCAGCATGTAGCTGCAGCCGCTGTGAAATGCATTCTGATAGAGGTGATTATTTTAGTGTCATCAGCCTTTAAGTGTGTAAATAGGCCCAAATTTCACTATAAAGTTATCCAAATGTTGTCTACCATGCTCGCTGCCCTGGAAAATGATAGAGACTTAGTCGATGCAATATTACGACAGTTCTTCTCCTCATCACTACAGAGGAGATCTAGACAGTAAAGGCTAGTTATCAGCTATGAAGCCAAGACACTCCATGCTAACTCACCTAGGGCCTCCCAGTTGAGGTCATGGATTTTCTTGAAAAAAAGCATGCAAAAACTTCTACCTAAACCATGGAATCTTGCAAAATCCCACAGCTCTACTCCAAAATACTTTTTGAGTTATGCATTTTTGAAAATAGGTCCTCAGTGTCAAACAAAGCCCTAGTTGAGTTGGCATGGAATGACTCGGAGGTCTCCTTGCCACAGTTCGGAGCTGCAGATCTGAAAAGATAACACAGCACCTTACATACTTATAATAACTTAAATGAGAATTTGGGTTGACAATGTTGTCTCAAGAACAGATAGACTGATTGATCAGAGTTAACTTGAATGTGTCAGTTTTGGAAAGGTTTGTGCAGAAGTAAATGGACTGATTCTTTTGTTCAGAGTGTGCAAACAGAGGAGGAGCTGAGAAAGAGAGAGCAGATGCACAATGAAATATAATTTTACACATAAACAGTACAAAAATTGAAAATCAGAATGTTGAGATTAATGTTGATATGGCCGACTGTCATGTTCCTTAAGATGTTCCTGATTGTTAGATGTTTTTGCCATGTGGTGGGGTGCATTTTCCTGCGGGGGTAGACCAGTGACATTCTGGATTTCCATTTGCATGAGGGAGTGTGCTTGTTCTGGGACAATGTTTATTTGGGTGTCTAAGTCTCATCAACACGGATACCAAAATCCAAGGTTTTCCAGCAGAACACCACATAATACCAATATGATCAATGTTATTCACTTGACCTGTCAGTGGTCATAATGTTGTGGCTGATCGGTGTATATTAGCAATGTTTGTTCGACTGATGGTGGCTGGTTGGAAAATTTTAACATATTGCCCAATGATGCATTAGAGCATGCCGGTCAAAGTCTGTGGATTCCCAGAGCATTTCTCATAATGGTGTTATTATTTGTGCTGTGTATTTGCTCCTGTTGTGGCAGCATTTGAGCGCATTGACTGTTAACAGTAAAAGGACACTTTTGATTATTGCATTTTTCTAAATATCATTCATTTAGTTTTCTCTGCTGCACCAAAAACATTTGAAACCACAAATGTTGTGTAACGTTACACCTGTAGCCTCCATCTCTCCCCTCATCTTCTTGCTCCTTCCCAGCTGGTGACAGATGCCATCGCAGAAAGGCAAAGAAGAAGAAGGCGCTGAGGAAACGACAGAGAAGAAGAAGAGAGACAGAGGCTTAAAGTTTTCTTGCTCTTGTGTTCTGAAGGAAGGTCTCTCCTTTATCAACAGTCTAACAGGCTGATGGGCTCAGTCGTCTGGCTTTTTCCTCAGCTGTTTACTGCTGGGTGTCAGGGCCCACACAGTCGTTGCCGCTCCTTCATTTATATACACACATCTCTCTTTCATGTGTGCACAAACACACATAAACAGACTCTTTATTTGACAAAAAAAAGTGCTGTCACCCAAAACAAATATTGGCAAACACACTGTGGATTTGTGAATTTTTTAACGGCTGATTTATTCCACAAAGTGTCTCTGTTCTGAAAACTAGAGGTCAGTTTTGTTGCAACTGTATTACCAGAAAATACCCAGAATGACTCAGAAGAACCCATTTCATCTCCAAGTCTTTTCAAGCCGCTGTCCTCTCCTTGACTGTTCATTTAAGGATTTGAAGCGGCTTCTTCGAGGCGCAGAGGAAATAATCCAGTGTTTCTATAATCCTGCGTGGATGTATGCACTCGTGCGGTCACTCTCATACACACATCCACTCACGTGTGTATTCGACGTCAGACACACTCACACAGACCTACACCTGCTGCAGATGTTCACCGTGTTCCCGATAACCCGCAGAAATGCTCTGCCACCGTGTGACAATCATTTACCGTCTTTATTGCGATCTTTACGGCTCGGCATTGGGCCGGATTTGTCACATGTGAACTGAATCTTTGATGGTCTATGGCTTTTGAAATACTCTGGGATCTTCTGGCCTTTTCATCTGAAAGGAAAATGAAACAGGCCTGTCAATCAGCCTTAGCCAGCCACCTGGAAATTATATGATTTTGTAGGAAATGCTTTGTACGCCGTCACTTTGAAGTGAAAAAAATGATTGATTGAAATCATACCTGAGTGTTTGACTCCTCAGGGACTGCCATGAATGTGAGGGGAATAAAGTGTTCTTGCAGGGAACATATTGTAGTAATATTGTAACACTGGCATAAGTTAGTGTTAACTGTTAGTTTGATTAAAACTACTTATGGATCATGGATATGTTAAAGCACGGGGACAGCTTTATCAGTGTTTCCTTTGATTTTCATCCAAAGTAGTAGGACGCCACTAAACCTGAATTAACACCAATAATACTGACGAGATGCACAATAGTTCACAAAAAAGCACGTTTCAAGTTTCAAGCTGTTTTTTCAAGGTTTTGTCACAGTTTACTAAGTTGAAGGATAAAATACTGAGGCTTTGCCACCAAAATGTCCCAAAATCTTCAACCACGCTCCTTATTTAGCTGAAGGTGACTTTCCCTTTTCTTCCCCAGCTTGATTGTGGTTGAGGATGAGCCATTTGGCATCACAAAAAGTGCTTTATTTTCTGTCTGTAGATTGGCTGAGCTTCATGGACAGGACTTGATATGTGGACAACAAACAGCTCAATATGTTTTAAAGTGACTCCAGAGGAGACAATGACGGAGGCTATGAAAAGCCCTCTTTGAGGTCTGTCTTATGCCATACTGCACAGGGCTTGGGAAGAGTGCTGTGTTTTTGCTGTCTCATACCTTTTAAAAGTTCTGCAGCTTCAGAGTCAAACAGGAGTCCATCTATTGCCTGACAGAAATGCCAGGATGTTATATCCTGAACGTGTGCACACACACACACACGGCCTGCAAAATACCCCAGATACTCCTAAAAGCAGGCAGTTTGAGTGTCAGAGTTTAGAAGTTTAATTGGCCAATGTGTCAGCAGAGGAACAAGGTGTGAGAGAAGTGTGGACAACTGCAGAGAGAAAGTGCATCACCCTCTGAGCTCTCTCCGATTTACAAGGTGCTGCAGCTGGAGATGTGTTCCTGTCTGATTGTCAGTTTCCCTTGTTTGTCTAGCGTTACATTTATTGTTGCAAGCTTAAGTGAGAAAGGTGTCCTTGTGTTAGATGCTGAGCTTCTTGATGTGTATGTTTAGTCTTTCATTCCTGGCAGCTTTGTGCTATTGATTACAAAATGGCAGCTCTCTCAGGTTAGGATTTAAAGGTTAAATTAGAATTAAAGGCTATGTGAAAGGTGAGGCCCGACCACATCAGAAAGTAGCACATGGAAACTTCCCACTTTTGTCATCACTAGAGGTTATGTTTTTGGAGTTTGGTGATAGTTGCTATACCCAGGGCTAGTTGGTGAACTAAGTAACTGTTGTCACAGTAACCAGCATAGCCACTTTGTCACCAGATTTAGCAACTTTTTTTTCCCCAAAAGAGCAACAATTTCTATGGACAAACCTTTGTTACTCCCTATTGAAGTCTTCCCAACAAGCACATAGTCTTTTTTTCCACCATAGGCACAACTCTCTCTGCGTCTACTCGACTCAGTGTGTGGCACAGATGTAAATGAATGTTTGAGACCAAAGAAATGCTCTTACTTTCTCTCTGAGCAATCATTTTACATGTAATTACAGCCAAATTCAAAACACAAGCATTGTTTTTAACATCTGTGGGGATTTTGTCAGACCAAGGTGCAGTTATAAAATCAGGATTTTAGCAGTGCAAAACAGCTGTTTGGATCAGCTATAAAGTGCCTTTTAGTTAACATGTAGTCTTACTACTGCATACTCTTTCAGTTCTCTGTAACCCTGTCTCTGAAGAATGACGTTCCCATACAACTAAACTGCACTCTCATTTACGTATTGAAAGATTTCTCCCCGAAAGGTAAGACTGACATGGTATGAAGGGCTTCCAGATTGAAGGAGGCACAAGGTTAGTGTCAGGAGGAAGGACTTGAAAATGGCGCCATAAGTCCAAAACAGGACCCTCACCCAGGAAATTGGGGCTTGTATCCCCCATGAGACCATCATTCTTGGACTTAAGTTTCCTTTTCATTCATTGTTTACTTTCAGTTTTTACTTGCTGCTTGAGGTTTAGAAAACTGTCAAACTTTGGTAGACTTTTTTTTTTTTAGAATCATACCTACTGGTAAGAAGCTTAGAAGGTTAGATTTAGGCACCAAAATGACTTGGTTAGGCTTAGGAAATATAATGATTTGGGTTAACGACACATTTTAAGCTTCTTCTCCATTGTCTGGAGTTTCAAGGTGATAAGTGGTGCTCTAATATATGACTGGTTAGCTGAAAAGAAGTAACAGTAAAGCAATAAAGTAAATGGCAAAGATATGTTGATTGGAAATGTTTTTTTTACGTGTTAATTACAAACAAACATAATCAGGCATGAAATGTGTTATGTCAAAACGTAAATGCAGTTTCATTGTATGGGAATGCAATATTTGTGAGACAGGCCTGGTTGTCTGACAACAGAAAAAATTTGTAAATGAGAACAGCTTTGTTGTGTTAAAATGTAGTGTATGTGAGCTCAGAGAATAGGAGAGAAGAAAAGCCGATGATGCAAATGTGACAACTATATCATGAATATTCTAATTAGCGTCATCTAGCTACATTTAGCAACTTTTTAAGCATAATTTAGCTACTTTCCATTGAAAGTAGTTTGCAACACTGGCTATTGTACAGTAGCTGCTGAAGTTAGTGTTTATGAGTCACATTAACTCTCTGTGCTTCTTCCTGCTTTCTCCATACTGTGCTGCTAACTGCCTCCTGTCAGTAAAGACAGTTCATTAGAAATGAAAACATATCCCTGTGTGTCATAAATGCCTGTAATTGTTCCTTGTTTGTGAAGCAATTTGCGAGAGAGGAGTTACATAACCCTGGATCCTCAGGTGACCCTCAGGTAACTAATAATCTATAATAACTTCCTTCATCTTTGTACCTCTGGGCCTCTGTTCTCCTAAAGATCAGCACAAGCAAGACAGCTTGCCATGTGTCAGCAGTAGCAACTGGAAAAATATTACGAATGTCACAGTTTTTAAATGCTCATGTTCGGTTCTTAAACTAAAGTTTTGCACACAGATAAGAGTACTATTAAGGTTAGATGTTAGAAACTGGATGGCATCCGTGAAAATGTCTGTAGTATATTAATACAAACCCAGTTGTTGTGTGCATGTGTTTCTGTGTGAGCATTTCTGCACTGGCACAAAAGGGTAGGAGGGCTCCCTGAAGGAAAGACCTCATTCCAAGGCCTTGCCTGTCGATATTACTGCTACAAATCAGACCTCCCACACCGCTGAGAGCAGCAAATAGTACACACACGCACAAACACACTCTCACAGACTCCATTGACTAAGGGAAAGTTTTATTACCAATCTGCGCCTGCTATGGCTCCCCTGCTACAGTTTGGACTGTGCGCGAGTAGATTCACTTCCCTTTGCCTTGTTTATCTAGTACGTGCATGATGTGCTTATGCCTGTACGCGTGTGTTTATGGTTCTGTTTGTTCGCGTGCACACTTCCGCACACGTGTGTGTTTTATGTGCACTGGTTCGGCCTGTTTGCTCAGTTGGGAAAACAGATTGCACTCTATCTGGACAGAGATGTGCAGTGTAGCAACAGAGGAAACAAAAGTGCTTATCATTTGTCACATTTTGACACTGTTGCCATTTACAGACCATTTGAAACCATACAGAAAACCCACGATGCATTTCTAATGCTCTGTGTGACCTTTTGCATATTGTGCTTCAGATTACAGTGGTCTGAGACGCTTGTTTTAGCATTACATCATGCGGGTTATAGTTTTCTTCCTGTAAACTTTAATAACAGAGCTGTGATCATCTAGTTAAGCCAGTTCTCAGTGATAATAGCTGCTCATCCCACCAACTGGATTGACAAAAAATCCACAGATAAACCTGAGTGCTTCAGAAGAAAGGCCTCTGTCATCTTCATCCATCTGTTGTAGATTTGCCAGACCTCAGCTTTATCTCTTGTCTGGTTATATAGTTTGCTGTTAGTCTGTTCCGGGGGGGAAAAAATGACAGTAGGAAGGAAAGAAATAAAAAGGTGCGACCAATGGAGAGAGACAGTGAGAGACAGAAAGAGACCGCAGAGACTCAGAGTCTCTTCCCACCTGGTAATGCAACTGGACGGAGTAGGTGTGAGACAGACTGATGTCACAGTTGTGTCCGTCACATGTACCTCCCTCAAAGTTGTGAAGATGGACAAGCAGTCTGAACTAACGTGAGCTTTTAATGGTAAAATCCAAGCAAATGCAAGGCAACAAAAAATCTGATCTTCCTTTGTTTCTCACAAAACATGTCCAGATGTGAATATTGAGTTCAATAGATTGTTCAGTAAAAGGTTTGTTGGTTCAATTAAATGCTTTAGATGCAAACTGCCATGAAAGTAAAATGCAAAGTTTGGTTCTGAAACAAACCCCAAGCAGGCTCCTTACCTGGCTTATAGTATCCTATCATATCCCCTGATAATGGAGGCCCTTTACCCTCTCTGGGTGGCCTCTGTGCAGGTCTGCCAAGGTGCGCTAATCTGTGGCCACCTGGACCACTTGTTGCTAGAGGGGGCCGGTGGTTGCTCTTGCAAAATGGGATTTGCAGCTTAAAAATACCCATGGCCTCATTTCCCCCACCACCAACACCTAAGCAACACAGTCCCAAGAGGCCTGCTCCGAGGCCTGATGGATTTGACGTTGGGGTGCACATGGAGTCCTTAGTGAGAACCCTGTTCAAAGATACCTGAGCTAGGCCACCCAGTCCTCCATGCAGTGTGACTACATCTCAAATCATGTTGTATCACAATCTTCTTCTTTCTGAACTTTATTGTCTAACTTTGAGTGATGATATACAAATTGTATATTAGATAAAGTTACGTGTTACATTAGCAAATTGATTATTATCAACAACATCCACATAAGAAACAAGAAATTAGATTGAACCTGCTATGATTCATTGTAGATGTGATTGATATACTGGACAATGGCCAGAGTGAGTGACTTCCTCATTTATGTGAACACTGAAGTCATACATAATGTATATGTATGTAAAACATTGGACACTGGATGTGAAGAAAGGATATTGTTTTTCTGGCAGAAGGCTAAATATGGAATGAATGTATTATGTAGTTTCAAACATTTTGCCTCATTGTCCACTGTTTGGTTTTCTGAAACAGCTCACACACACACACACACACACACACACACACTGCTTTTGTTCTGTGTCTCCATTTTAAAAATTTAGAGCTGTTTTGCACTGGATGCTTTGTGTTATTGCCTTGATTCAGTTGAAATTTTAATACACAGGCATACGGATTTGTGCTCCCTGGTCATGCAGTGGCTTTCAGCGGCATAATAAAAGCATGATTTAAACAGAATAATTCATTGGTTTGAAGCATTGTCAAAATATTGCCCGTTTGTTGACAGAAGCCTGTGATACTGTTCCTAGTCCAGTATGCAGTATTGTTTGATGAATACATTATTGCCACTTTTCTGTGCGAGTGTGTGTGTGTGTGTGTGTGTGTGTGCGTGCGTGTGTGTGTGTGTGTGTGTGCAGCTGTGTGTGTGTGTGTGACAACAGAAGACATTTTCTCCAGCGAA